>CM053030.1:45157451-45401842 GCA_028564925.1 Lithobates sylvaticus
AAAAAAAAAAAAAAAAACAATCGCAATAAGCATATATTGGATTGGTTTGCGCAAAATGTATAGCATGTACAAAATAGGGGATAGTTTTATGGCATTTTTATTAGAATTTTTTTTTTTTTTTTTTTTTACTAGTAATGGCGGAGATCTGCGATTTTTATCAACACTGCGACATTATGGCGGACACATCGGACAATTTTGACACATTTTTGGGACCATTGCCATTTATACAGCGATCAGTACTATAAAAATGCATTGATTACTGTAAAAATGTCACAGGCAGTGAAGGGGTTAACACAAGGGGGCGATCAAGGGGTTAGTTGTGTTCCCTAGTGTGTGTTCTAACTGAAGGGGGAGGGGCCTGTGTAGGGGAGATGACAGATCGCTGATCATACTCTGTATGAACAGACAATCTGTCACTTCTCCCCTCAGAGAACCGGAAGCTGTGTGTTTATAAACACAGCTCCCGTTTCTCTGCGTCTCAGCAGCGATCGGGGGAGCCCGGCGGTGATCGTGACCGCGGGCACTCGATTTGGCTTGGGGGGGCAGCAGCGGGTGCATGCCCCTAGTGGCCACAGGGCGAAGCAACGTTACATAACATTGTTTCGCCCAGCCGTGCCATTCTGCAGTGGCTGGTTGGCAAGTGGTTAAGAAAGCATGATCAAAATGGTATATGCATAATTTTTGCCAATGCATCGCAATCATATGTTAGTGCGAAACACACGTCTGTCGGCAAGGTGTGTTGGGGTATCTTTCAGAATGAACCCAATGCATGTAATGTGCATTACCATGTATGACCTGAAAGTGTCAATGGGCCCTAAGAGTGTATTTCCTATATTAAGGCTGCTTTCACACTGGAGCGGTGGGGGCGCTGGCGGTAAAGCGGCGATATTATTTAGCGCCGCTTTACCGGCGTTTTAGCGGCGCATTGCGGCCGCTCGCGGGGTGTTTTTACCCCCCGCGAGCGGCCGAAAAAGGGTCAATACCGCCCGCAAACCGCCGCTGCAGCGGCGTTTTGCGGGCGGGTTCGGCGCGCTCCACCATTGTTTCCAATGGGACCGGGCGCTATAGGAGCGGTAAATATACCGAGCTTGCAGGACATTTTTGAGCGTCCTGCAAGCGCACCGCTTCAGTGTGAAAGCCCTCGGGCTTTCACACTGAAGGAACAGCAACAGCTGTTTCGGGTCGGTTTGCAGGCGCTATTCTTAGCGCAATAACGCCTGCAAACCGCCCCAGTGTGAAAGCAGCCTTAGAATAGAGTTCTTCTTACTCTGTCTATGGGACAGAAAGTAATGGTTAGTCTGTCCAACACAACACAGATGGCAAGAAATAAATCCCGACAGAAGTTTTAATCATCTATCCAAAATGAAAAAAAATTAAATGTTTTGGCTTTAGATATTCTTTATTTCTACCACTCTTAATTTGTTATAATGGTGCAGCCTTACTCATCAGGGATGGCTATTTGCCCAACTATTCATCTGTATTCTCTTCCTCATAAAAAGTTCTTTGTTTTTTTTCATGACTCGTTAAGTGTATTGTATCCTTGGGCAAGCCACAGATGATGTGATTTTCTTTCCTGCAACAAAATAGTTTGATTTGACTGTGTTGATGGGGTAATCCCTCCCGCTGTGCTATTGTGTTCTGCCAACAGGGAACCTTCCCTGCTGGCAAAACACAATGATTACTGCTGGAGTCTATAGCCACCAGCAGTGATCACATGCAAAAAAATCCAATAGACCGGTTGTACTGAAGTTGATCAATAGATCGACTTTAGAACAACCAGCTTGCCTATAGAGGGATCAAATCTCAGCTGATCCCTGAAACGACTGAGTTTCGCTTCATCCAAGATTGGCTTTAGACATTTGGGGCTTCTCACGCTTTTGTGTCCCGTAACGCAGGCACTGTAACCATTTATTTTCAAGTGTTGAGGCGTGTTGTGTTAAGGCAGCCTTCTCATTTTGAATGGGATGTCAATAGACTTTGGCACGCGAAAAACCAGACCAGCAGCATTTTTAGCAATGTAGTGCGTTGCAATGCATGGCATATGTGTAGTGGTGAGCTACCGTGCAAATGCGCTGACATATGCTGTATGTGTTAGGATGCCATCGACAATGTATTTATTTATTATGGGTATTTTATAAAGCACTCACAATTTACGCAGATATATATATATAAGATCCACATCAGTTCCCTGCCCTCAAGGATCTTACAATCTAAGGTCCCTAACGCATTCATACATACACATACTAGGAGAGGATCCAACTATCCCACCAGCATTCCTTTGCACTGTGGTAGGAAATAGGAGTACACAGAGGAAATTTGAACTGATAATCTTAGTGCTGCGAGGCAGAAGTGTTATCCAGTAAGTCACTGTGCTGCCCCACAGGTAACAGATATGGTTCACCATCCTTTTAAATTAACCAAAACCTTTATATTAAGAAAATTGACAATCTCTTTTTGTTTACAAACTATTTTATTGAGTGCAAAAGGTGGTACAAAAAGAGTACAAAAATAAGAAAATTGACAATCTCTATGCTTAATATCGTAGTCCGGTACAGTCATGTGAAAAAGTAAGACAGTGAAAACTTGATTTTTTTCAACATATTTGAGCATGCAAACACTAAGACCCCTTTCACACTATGGTGTTTTTCAGGCGCTTTAGCGTTAAAAAAAGCGCCTGTAAAGCGCTTGAAAGAAGCCTCATCTGCAACCCCAATGTGAAAGCCTGAGCGCTTTCACACTGAGGCGCTGCGCTGGCAGGGTGACAAAAAAAGCAGCGCTTTTGGAGCGGTGAATACACGGCTCCTAAAGCGCCTCTTCCCATTGAAATCAATGGGAGGCACCTGCAAAACGCCTGAAAAGCGCTTTGTGGGCGCTTTTAACCCTTTATTTGGCCACTAGCAGGGGTTAAAAGCGCCCCACTAGTGCTCGAAAAACGCTGGTAAAGCGCTGCTAGTTTAACCACTTCAGCCCCGGACCAATTTGCAGCTAAAGGACCAGGCCCTTTTTGCAATTCGGCACTGCGTCGCTTTAACTAACAATTGCGCGGTCATGCGACGTGGCTCCAAAACAAAATTGGCGTCCTTTTTTTCCCACAAATAGAGCTTTCTTTTGGTGGTATTTGATCGCCCCTGCGGTTTTTATTTTTTGCGCTATAAACAAAAATAGAGCGACAATTTTGAAAAAAATGCAATATTTTTTACTTTTTGCTATAATAAATATCCCCAAAAAATATATATAAAAAACATTTTTTTTCCTCAGTTTAGGCCGATACGTATTCATTTACATATTTTTGGTAAAAAAATCGCAATTAGCGATTATTGATTAGTTTGCGCAAAAGTTATAGCGTTTACAAAATAGGGGATAGTTTTATAGCATTTTTTATTAATATTTTTTTTTTTTATTAGTAATGGCGGCGATCAGCGATTTTTATTGTGACTGCGACATTTTGGCGGACACATCGGACATTTTTGACACATTTTTGGGACATTTGTCATTTATACAGCAATCAGTGCTATTTAAATAGCACTGATTCCTATGTAAATGACAGTTGTAGTTAGGGGGTTAACCACTAGGGGGCGGGGAGGAGTCAGTGTGACGTGTGTGTGTTTTTTTTTTACAGTAGGGGGGCGTGGCTGTACGTGTGACGTCATTGATCGGCGTTCCCGATGACAGGGAACCGCCGATCACTGACAGTCAGTGTAGGAAGCGCGGGGAGAGGTTTGTTTACATAGACCTCTCCCCGTTCTTCCGCTCCGTAACCCGATCGCGGGATACCAGCGGCGATCGGGTTCGCTGGTCCCGCGGCCGGGGTCACGGAGCTCCCGACCGGGTCGCGAGCGCGCCGCTAGCGGCGCGCGCGCGACCCACGGGCAGGCACATGCACGATCACGTACAGGTACGTGATTCTGCCTGCCCAAGCCATTCTGCTGACGTATATATGCAGTGGCCGGTCGGGAAGCGGTTAAGCGGCGCTTTACGAGCATTTTTCGGGCACTGGCAGTGTGAAAGGGCTCTTAAAGCACTTGGGCTTTCACATTGGGATTGCAGATGAGGCTTCTTTCAATCGCTTTACAGGCACTTTTTTTTAACGCTAAAGCGCCCGAAAAACACCTGAAAAATGCCCCAGTGTGAAGGGGGTCTAAATCTAGATTTAAACGGTGCCTGACAAAAAAGGTGATATATTTGAACAAATGACACTTAACAATTAACATGATGTGTTCATTCTTATGATATAAAACGGGGATCTCCAAACTGTGGCCCATGGGTCAAAATTACTATTATTTGGAAAAAGGAGAAAGCCCCAAGGGATAGTATGGGCAAGGAACCATCACAGGATGAACGGAAAATAGTACAGAAAATGTAGAAAAATATAAAATTTTATTGAATATATAACAGCGTAAACATCTAAAAACATTAATAGGAACAAAAACACAATAATAGAAATACAGCTGCTAAATACTGCGGCAAACAATACATTTATAGACCGTAGGTCAAAAGTAGACTGTGATTGCAGCATAAAACTACATGTTTCGGAAAAAAAACAAAAAGATTTTTTCCTTTTTATAGTATATGTACTTCCTTCTTCAGGGGTTCAAAGAAGAGCATGCTGTTATATTTAGGTCATATGTTCCTTTTAAGAAAAATGGTACACAACATCATGCAGGTAGATGGAATCCCACATCCGGAGGTCCACTGAATTTGGTTATCACCATATGGTACAAATGGATAGAAAGATTTCCTCCCCAATCGATGGGGTCTTGTTACCCTCTTAAATGTATCATAGATCAGGTATAAACCAAATCTGTGTTCATTTAAAGCTGGAGTGGACTTCCCAAATGATGGAGCGGCAAGTCAGGGCTCACAGGAACTACCAAAAAAGCATGGAGGGTGCAGATCTTTTCCCAAGAAGTGTTCCTCTCACATTCATGCTTTGGCAGTGACCACCTTAGGCTATGCAAATGTATTGCGTGTCGCAGTATTTAGCAGCTGTATTTCTATTATTGTGTCTTTGTTCCTATTAATGTTTTTTAGATGTTTACGCTATTTTTTCTATATTTTTTGTACTTGTAGCGGTCACGCTTTACTAAGTGTGCGCTATCAATGTAAATTTAGTTTTTCCCAGAACTATAACAGAGTTCTGGGGGTTAATTATACAGGTTTTACTTTGGCATCAGTTTGGCTGGGCTGTACTAAGGTTCCGCCTGGTCATAGGTGCAGTGAGGCGCCTGTGACAGGCCGAGAACCGAGCCTGGTTGGACATGTTAGGTACCAATATTTCCCGGAGCCAATCAGTGGGCGCGTCTGGTCCCGCTGTGTAGTCTGGGAAGGGGTATTTAAGGTGCTGAGGTCACGTGTTCGGGGTTCCGCTGCTGCTTTGATTCCTGGTTCTGGTCCGGGGCAGCCCCGCGAGGGGTCCCGGGCCCAGGAGTGTCTGCCGTCCCCACGAGCATTGGTCACCATGACCAGCCCCAGAGGCCCTCATGGTCTGGGGGAGAGATCCGTCCGTTCCCGAGCCTCGAAACTGGCTAGTCTGAAGCACAGTAACTGAAGGAGGATTCGGAGGTGTCCCGGTGTACTCTCGGTATTGGAGAGACACAGCAACTCGTACAAGTGACCAGGGGAGGACTCTTCGGAGGAGGGCCAACAAGCTGACTGCTCAGTAAGAGCCTGGGAGCGGAGTTGTATGGACACTAGAGAATCCACACTTCCACAGTATCGCTAAGGAGACAGAGAGAGTTCCAGGTACTGTGGGAAAGGTTCCTACTTATCTTCAGTTACAATTTAGTCTGTGGCAGAGACTTTACAAAGTTTCCGGATCACATGTTGGCTGCTAGATCTCTGGCTAGAGGTTTATCCAGCAGTGAAGCGCCCAGCTGCGAGTGGCTACTCTCTGGGCTGATGAGAGACATTCGGTGGATGTCAGCAGTTCAAAGTGCCTGAGTTTTATCACCCGTGCCCTCTATTCCCACCTGAGACTGTTTTATTGTTGGATGTTACCCCTGCAAAATAAAAACCTTGAAAGGACTTTTATGTGTCAGCATCTGAAGTCACTGGGTACTAACCCTGGGAACCCCTAGACAACAACCGACAAGCCACGAGGAGGTAACCGGTAAGCCCAGAAAGTCAACCCTTAGGGGTTATGGCCGCTACATACTATTTTCCGTTCATCCTGTGATGGTTCCTTGCCCATACTATCCCTTGGGGCTTTCTCCTTTTTCCAAATATTTCTTTGGGATGTGGTGAGGACCCTCAGGATTAGCTTCTAAATAATGAAAATGAAAATACAGTTGTTAGGTGTGGGTAGGATAGGATTCTCTGAAGAGAAGGGTTTTCAGGGATCGTCTAAAAGCTAATAAAGTAGGAGATAAATCGGACAGATTGGGGTAAGGAGTTCCACAGGATTGGAGAGGCTCTGGAAAAGTCCTGTAGGCAAGCATGTCCGAGAGGTGACGAGGGAGCTAGAGAGTAGAAGGTCTTGAGAAGAACGAAGAGAACGATTAGGTTGGTATTTTGAGACTAGGTCAGTGATGTAGCTGGGGGCAGAGTCGTGGATGGCTTTGTAAGTAGTCCGGCAGCAGCATTCATGATGGACTGAAGGGGGGATAGACTATGTAGAGGTAAAGCCAGTGAGGAGGGAGTTGCAGTAGTCAAGCGAGAGATGACCAGGGAGCAAATTAAGAGCTTTGATGTGTCATTGGTTAGAAAGGGGCGTAATTTGGAGATGTTGCGGAGGTTGAGGCGGCAAGATTTAGACAAAAGCAGCCTGTTGCATGATTTTATATGTCGCCCTCCGATGTAAAAGGGGACTGTGATGGGGACTCGGATATAAGAAGGGACTCCGATGTAAAAGGGGACTGTGATGGGTAAAACGATGCAAGAGGGGATCCAATGTAACGGTGGGCTCTGATGGGGATTTTGCTATAAGGGAGGACTCTGAGTCTGGAAGGTTGTTTAAAAGGATTGCCAAATGATCTGAAATCAATCATTCCATTGTAAGGAAATCAATCTGCAAGTGCCATGGATTTCAAACAACTGCTAATTTGTCTGTTTAGCCCTCATTCACTCCGGTGCGACTTGTCATGCGATTTGACAGTTCCAAATCGCTTGACTAGTCACACCCTATTGTCGGCAATGGAACCCTTCAAATCGGTGCGACTGACTTTGCGGCTTCAAGTGAAGTAGCACGATATCAAAGTAGCATCAATGTCAACCAGGGCTAAATACTTGAAGAAATCTCCTAGAACCCCAAAATAATTACAGGATGTGTTCAGCCAACTCTTACAAAAACTGGGGTCAAACTGCATGCATCTACAATCACAATGGTATCTAACCGTTTCAGCAACCTGAATGAGAAGTTAAGAAAAAGCCTTTTCTGTCCAAAAAGAACATTAGAGCTTTCCATTGAACATTTAGACAAAGACCAGGCCTTCTGGAACAATGCACTGAAGACTAATCCGTCAAAGATAGTTATTTGGCCACAGTAAAAAACACGTTTGCTGCAACCCGAACACAGTATTTCAGGTAATAAACCTCATAACTGTGAATCATGGTGGTGGACATGGCATTGTTTGGGGCTGCTTTGTTGCTTTAGGGCCTGGGCTTATACACTCTGCATCATACCAAAGTGTGCTTGATGAGAACATGAGGCCATCTGTTCAAGAGTTGAACCAAAAATGAGCCTTTAGCTGCAATCATGATACCAAGCATAATAGCAAATCCACCAAAGAATGACTTAGAAAGGAGAAATAAATAGAGGGTGGATGCCTTAGATAAAGCCCTGATTTGATTCCCATTAACATTTTATAAGGATTGGGCCCAGATTTGGGACACAGTGGCCAAAAGCGTGGCCCATATTCTGGCAGTTGAAGCCAACTACAAACTACACTTGCCATGGTATCTGGTCTCTACAAGGTTGGCTTGTGCTATACTGGCCTACTGGCCACTCTGTTTGAGGATGCAGCACCAATGTTTTTTTCAACACATCTGGTGGGGACTGTCCAAAGGTTAAATATTTCTAGACAAGAGTCTACCAAACCTGTACACAGTTACTGGTACTTCATTTTGTAAAGACCCGTATGAAGCCCTCCTCAACAAAACAAAATGAAAGTCTAAACCTCCTCCCAATTTATACTGATCACCTATATTTTGACTGAAGCCAAAAGCGTTATAGTTAGGGCCTAGAAGTCCCCCGCATTACCCTTTGCAGGACCTGTTTTACGAAAAACTCATGGCCATAAAGCCTGAAAGAGTTCCAAAAGATTTTGAAAACAGTGGACCAAGTTCTAGCTTCCCCATACCTTCTGTGAGGACCCTGGGTGTTGTTCCAAAATGGGAATTTTTTCAACTGGCTTTGACCACAATGCCTCCTACTTCTCCCCTCCCTTTCCTATCTCACCCACTCCTTCCCTGTAACTTTTCCTTGCCCACTTTCCCCTCACACCCCTTTGTACTTACCCTAGCCTTCAATGAGGGCCTTTCAATTTGTTTTCTTCGACCAATGTGATGGGCCATCTATGGATCATCTTTGTGCCTGCAAAAATTCAGCAAGATATGGAATTATGGATATCACCAGTGTGCCTCTTCCGCGGCATACCACTCAGCCCAGGAGATGGGATAATTCCGATAGTGGATGCCAGTCCTTGGGGCTGGGGAGCCCATTGTCTGAAGAGGCAGAGCCAAGGCCACTGGAGCCCGATGGAGTGCAGACACTCCAACTGTCTTGAGGGAAAAGCAGACTTTTTGCATTGTCTCTATCTGTCCCAGGTTGGGGTTGGGACATTACTGATGTCCTGTTGCTTAGACGCTACATATGATTACAATTACTTTGTACCACTAGAATACTGTACCCATTATGGTTATGTCGCCTTTACCTGACATTGCACCCTACTTGTGACTTTATAGAACTGTTTATTTTTTCTTACTGTTAACGACTAAAGAAGGAAATAAAAATGTATTGAGGGAAGAAAAATGTAAGGTGATTTTTAAAAAAAGGACACCCCAAACATCTTGCAACTCCAGGAATTTAGCACTGAGAAGTTGTAAATGTTAGAGACTGGTGAGCAGTTATAGAAAATGCCTAAAAGAAGTCATTGTTACTACAGGAGACAATCACTTACTTTTCTGACAGTACACCCTAATTCTACTGATCATTTTTCAAATAAATGATAGAAAAAAATTCTTAGGTTCCTATTTCAAGTACATCACCCTTATCAGTAGGCAATGTTAGAATAAAGATCTACCGTATATACTCAAGTATAAGCCGAGTTTTTCAGCACATTTTTTTGTGCTGAAAATGCCCCCCTCGGCTTATACTCGAGTCACGCACTTTTCTACAGCAGAGAATGACATTTTCCGACCCGACTTTGGGGCCCCGTATCTCGGTATGCATACCCGTATCTTTGGTATGCATACCCAGTGGTACTAGCACTACAACATATCCAAATTTAGGGTTCCTAGAACAAAGTGGCCCAGAGATACGGGGCCCAAAATCGGTTCGGAAAATGTCAAGCACTTTTCTGCAGCAGAGAATGACATTTTCTGAACAGACTTTGGGGCCCCGTATCTCGGGGTCACTTGGAGCTAGGATCTCGGGTCGGAAAATGTCATACCAATTTGGGGTTCCTAGCACCAAGTGGCCCAAAGATACGGGGCCCCAAAGTCGGTTCGGAAAATGTCATTCTCTGCTGCAGAAAAGTGCTTGACATTTTCCGACCCGATTTTGGGGCCCCGTATCTCTGGGCCACTTGGTGCTAGGAACCCTAAATTAGGATATGTTGTAGTGCTAGACTGGATATGCATACAAAATTTGGGATTCCTAGCACCAAGTAGTGGAACTAGCACTACAACATATTAAAAAAAATTGGGGTTCCTAGCATCAAGTGCAGGGCCCCAAAGTCGGTCAACTGTGTCCATCTGCAGCAATGTCATTTCTGGACCCTTTGGGTCCAGAGACCCCAAATTTTGGCTGCAGATAGGGGGCATTAGGAACCCTTAACTACCTATGGCTGCAAATGGGCACAGTGAGGCTGCAAATGGGCATTGTTGACCCTCTTTTTCACTTACAGTAGCTGGGCATTTCTCACCCTAGGCTTATACTCGAGTCAATACGTTTTCCCGTTTTTTTGTGGTAAAATTAGGTGCCTCGGCTTATACTCGAGTCTATACAGTACTTGTTTGCCTGTTCAAATGTATTGCAAAAATCAACAATTTCCATGGGGTGTGCTTAATTTTTCGCATAACTGTATAGTATATCACTTTATAAAGAATGGGCCAACTCCACCCATAACTCATATTTCTGGGTGATTGATCACAAGCTGGCTTCTTATATCTCTCAGGAACTCCAGTAGTGAGATAATCCTGCCAGAATTCCCAGTATCAGCCATCACAAGGCCAAATTGATGGTCTCATGCATCCCTGACGGGAGCTTCAATATGTTGAATATACAAATAACATGGGAGTCCAGCTGCACAAGGATGACAACCTCATCATGGCCTTGTGGGAGGTGGAGGAGAAATAAAATGTTGTGGGAATTTGTCACAGCTGGCTTGTCCCAGTGATGCCAGAACCAATAAAGTAGATTCAGCCCATAACTAAAATACCAATTTTCTGTGGAAGTTACCCAAGTATTGTGATAGAAAAAGATGCTGGTTTTGTACTTCTATTTCTGTTGTGGGCAAAAAATATTTTTCCTTAAAGTGCTACTAAACCCAGGCCCCTGCATTTAATATATCTGGTCTCCCACAGTACACAGAACATGGAAATGCAATTATTTTAGTAAATATAAATTTCTAAATACCGTATATACTCGAGTATAAGCCGACCCGAATATAAGCCAAGGCACGTAGATTTACCACAAAAAACTGGGAAAACGTATTGACTCGAGTATAAGCCTAGGGTGAGAAATGCGCAGCTACTGGAAGTAGTAAAAAAGGGTCAACAATGTCCATTTGCAGCCATAGGTCCCCAGAACCTCAAACTTGGTAGTTAAGGGTCTCTGGACCCAAAGGGTCCCGAAATGACATTGCTGCAGATGGACACAGTTGACCGACTTTGGGGCCCTGTATCTCGGGGCCACTTGGTGCTAGGAAGTGTTGGTTCCACTGGGTTTGCACACCCAAATTGGGTTTCCTAGCACCAAGTGGCCCGAGATACGGGGCCGCAAAGTCGGGTCGGAAAATGTCAAGCACTTTTCTACAGCAGAGACTGACATTTTCCGAACCGAGTTTGGGGCCCTGTATCTCGGGGCCACTTGGTGCTAGGAAACCCAAAATTTGGAGATGTTGTAGTGCTGATTCCACTGGGGTTCCTAGCACCAAGTGGCCCCCCAGATATGGGGCTGCAAATTCGGGTCGCAAAATTTCATTTTTTTGCTGCAGAAAAGTGTTTGACTCGAGTATAAGCCGAGGGGGGGGGCACTTTCAGCACAAAAAAATGTGCTGAAAAACTCGGCTTATACTCGAGTATATACGGTAACTTTTTTCAACAGCAGTATATAGCAGTCTTGAGACTTCTATCAATGTCTGGTTAAAGCTTGTAGGAGGAGTTTATATTCTCCTCTGACTGTCCTATGAGGCTGCAGGACCCCTGACCCTCTGTCTAGACAGTGCTGATTGGCTCTGTGCTGATCACATGCACCCTCCCAAAAAAAAAAAAAAACTAGCACTACACACCAAACTGAGCACGTGCAGAGTGCCCCCCCCCCCCCCCCCCCCAAGGCTCTGCACTGTCAGGAGATGGATTGGGGACTGTGGAAGAAGGGGAAGATCAGAGAAGGCAGGGTCAAACAGCCTTTTTACACAGTGCAGAGGATTAACCTCTAAATTCCACAGTGAGAACCAGAAGCATGCTTTTGGTTTAGTAACCATTTGAATTCCAACTCCAGCAAATATCCTAGAGTTGGGCTTTAATAAAATGTTTGTTTTTCATCCTTTGTTACATCCTAGCGATTCGGATCGCCTGCAGTCTCATTGCAGCAACTTCCTGTCTACATGCACTTCAGCACTGGCTGTATGGCATTCCTCAGGGTGGGTTAACCGAGGATGACAATGATGGACCATAACCGCGTAATGTGTGTTCAAACAGTAATGCCCCGTACACACGGTCGGACATTCCAACCACAAAATCCGTCAGATGTTTTCCGACGGATTTCGTGCCAAATTGTCTTCCATACACACGGTCGCACAAAGTTGTCGGAAAATCTGATCGTTCTTAACGAGGTGACATACAAAACGTACGTTGGGACTAAAAACAGGCCAGTAGCCAATAGCTTTCGTCTCTTAATTTATTCTGAGCATGCGTGGCACTTTGTCCGTCGGAATGGTCTACACACGATTGGACTTTAAACGATCATATTTTGTTGTCGGAAAATTTTAGATCCTGCTCTCAAACTTTGTGTGTCGGAAATTCCAACGGAAAAAGTCAGATGGAGCCCACATACGATCGGATTTTCCGACAACACGATCCGATCGCACATTTTCCGTCAGAAATTCAGACCGTGTGTACAAGACATAAAGCTGCGAACATATGGGTCGAATATCGGCTGAAAACAGCCACTGCAGTAGAAACCGGCAAACTTTTGGCCCGTGTGTACAGCTGTTTGATCAGCAGAAGCCAATCTCACGATCGGCTTCTGTCGAATGAGCATGATGGAAAACCAGCAGCTGATCAGCGCTTGCAGCCAATGGCATAGTTAGTTAGTACAGCGACTTCATCAGTTTTTTTTCATTCAGCCAGCTGGGTGTACCAGGCTTTACGTGAAGTCTTCATCGATGACAGGGTGACCATGCAGGGCACAATTAGGAGATGGGGACAAAGTGGTGCCGCCTTATAAAGGAAGTGCCTGAACAAGGATCTGCATGGCAGGATTGCCAAGTATGACTTTGCCACAAACTGCAAAAATATAAAATTATTAACCACCTGAGATCCAGGCCAATTCTGACATTTCTCTCCTACATGTAAAATTCCAAATTTTTTTGCTAGAAAATTACATAGAACCCCCAAACATTATATATATGTTTTTTTAGCAAAGACCCTAAAGAATACAATGGCGGTCGTTGCAACTTTTTATCTCGCACGGTATTTGCGCAGCAATTTTTCGAACGCGTTTTTTTCAGAAAAAAAACAGTTTCCTGCTTTAAAAAAAAACAAAACAGTAAAGTTAGCCCAATTTTTTTGCATAATGTGAAAGATGAAGATACGCCGAGTAAATAGATACCCAACATGTCACGCTTCAAAATTGCACGCGCTTGTGGAATGGCGCCAAACTTTGGTATTTAAAAATCCCCATAGTCGACGCTTTAACATTTTTTACTGGTTACATATTTTGAGTTACAGAGAAGGTCTAGGGCTAGAATTATTGCTCTCGCTCGAACGTTCGCGGCGATACCTCACATGTGTGGTTTGAACACCGTTTTCATATGTGGGCGGGACTTACGTATGCGTTCGCTTCTGCGTACGAGCTCGCGGGGACAGGGCGCTTTAAATTTTTTTTTTTTTTTATTTTTATTGTTCATTTTACTTTATTTTTTTAGTTCAACAACTTTAAAAAAAAAAAAAAAATATTTGATTACTTTTATTCCTATTACAAGGAATGTAAACATCCCTTGTAATAGGAATATTACATGATCGGACCTATTTACAGTGAGATATGGGGTCAATAAGACCCCACATCTCACCTCTAGGCTGGGAAGCCTAAAATAAAAACAAAAAACAAAAACGATCACCGCTTCCCAGCGGAGGCGGCGCCGTTTTTTGAATGCAGAGGCCGGGCGTGACGTCATAACATCGCGCCCGGCCTCCGAACGATCATAGAGACTCCGGCGACCATCTGGTCCGCCGGAAATCTCTATGATCATCATCCGGTGCCGGCGGATCCCGAGTCCGACTCACCGATGGAAGCGGTGAGTCGGTAGAAGCACCGGAGGGCGGCGGGAGGGGGGGGCGTCCCCTCCCGCCGCCCGTAAGAACGATCAAGCGGCAGGACAGCCGCTATGATCGTTCTTATGGTGCAGGGAATCGCCGGCTGAAACCAGCAATATCTGAATGATGTCTGTAGCTACAGGCATCATTCAGATATACCCCTGAGACCAAAAAGACGTCATATGACGTACTCTGGGTCTCAGGTGGTTAAAAAGGATTTTTTAAATAACATTAGCATGTTAAAGTTTATATGATATTTTAGCAATCAACTTCAACCACTTGCTGACCGCTGCACGCTGATATACATCGGCACAATGGCAGCAGTGGGCATACCTGTACGTCCCCTTTAAGAGCCGGGGATAGTAGGCGCGCGTGCCCGCTGCGAACAGCGTGACCGTGCCCGCGGAACCGACGGACTCCCGGCGATTGTGTCACAGAGCCTCAGAACGGGGAAGTACTTATGTAAACAAGGCACTTCCCCGTTCTGGCTAGTGACATGACAGTGTCATGTGACTTGAAGCCCACCCCCCCCCCCACAGTTAGAATCACTCCCTAGGACACACTTAACCCATTCACTGCCAGTGTCATTTACACAGTAATCAATGCATTTTTATAGCGCTGACCCGACTTTGGGGCCCCGTATCTCGGGCCACTTGGTGCTAGGAATCCCATTTGGTGTGCAAATCCAGTGGAACTAGCACTACAACATATCCAAATTTGGGGTCCCTAGCACCAAGCGGCCCCCGAGATATGGGGCCCCAAAGTCGGTCAACTGTGTCTATCTGCAGCAATGTCATTTCGGGACCCTTTGGGTCCAGAGACGCAAAAATTTTGGTTGCAGCTAGGGGGCATCTAGGAACCCTTAACTACCAAGTTTGAAGTTCAGGGGACCTATGGCTGCAAATGGGCACACTGAGGTTGCAAATGGGCACACTGAGGCTGCAAATGGGCACACTGAGGCTGCAAATGGGCATTGTTGACCCTCTTTTCCACTTGCAGTAGCTGCCCATTTCTCACCCTAGGCTTATACTCGAGTCAATACATTTTCACATTTTTTTTGTGGTAAAATTAGATGCCTCTGGGTTATTTGGGTCGGGTTATACTCGAGTATATACGGTAAATGGACTACTTTAAAGCTGACATCCAGTCAGATGTAAAATACACAAGTTCATGCAGCTCCATATCCATTAATATATCATTAAAATGATTTTTCTAAATGTAGGCAGCACAAGTACCTGAATGTGACCCGATATCTACCTCTTGCAATCCCCTTTGTAACAGCATTAAGACTGGAGGAGGGAATGGCAACACAAAGAGCCAACCAGTTGTGCTGCATTCAAAAGTGAAAGCTGATAGGAGGAGACAGCAGAGTGACAGAAAGGTGAGCTCACCAATTTGCTGCTTCTCCTTTCACTGTCCAGTCACAGACCGGTGGAAGGACAAGACCTGCAAGAATGAATGAACTGCAGCAGAGAAAAATCCGGCCTTATGCCTTGTTAATTGGGGCTGAGCTTTGTGCCAGAACTGTGTATAGCTCAAGACTGGCTAGAGAGATCTACAAATCCTATGCCTGGTAACACAACTCCTGTATACAGTATGTATTTCATCTGTGTGTTTTCCTGTTTGCCTAGAGTTCAGCTTTAACATATCACATTTATATACTCTTTAAATAGCAATTCTTTATGACTCATGTCTCTGTACCAGGCCTGTTCTAGGAGCAGAGAAGCGTTGAGCGCTCATCAATCACAGCAGCACGGTTCTTTTAATGAATAATTAACCGGCCTCCGGTCACGTCCACGATTACAAATCATACACACTCAGAGCTAAATGATGTGTTGAGAAATCCTGGACCGGGCTCTCAGACAATATAAAAATACTGCACCTTGCCAGCTAATATTCTCAGCACCAAGCATCTCTACAATCCATGCTATCCTGCCACTAGAACGGTGGTACACAACCACTGGACCGTGACCTTATGCCGGGCTGCGACGTCCCTCCGACCAGGCCTTCAGCTAGCTGCAGATCCCCTAACCTCCCACAATGCCTCTCAGCTTCTATAGTGCCAACCCTAGATCCCATATTGGCCCCCCAGTGAACCTCAACATCTCACAGTGCCCCCAGGCCCCTATTAACCTTCCACAGTGTCCCCCAGACCCCCGCTGTGTCCCCTAGCTTGATGTAGAGCAGGGGTCTCAAACTGGTGGCCCTCCAGCTGTTGCAAAACTACAAGTCCCATCATGTCTCTGCCTGAGGGAGTCATGCTTTTAACTGTCAGCCTTGCAATGCCTCATGGGACTTGTAGTTCTGCAACAGCTGGAGGGCCGCCAGTTTGAGACCCCTGATGTAGAGCCTCCAGCACCCCATAGTATCCCATGGTGCCCTCCAGTCCCGGCAGTGCTGTCAAGTCTCCCACATTGCCCCTTCTAAACCCCCAGCATCCTGGAGGGGCCCCCACCCCCCTCCAGGAACCTTATCCCCCCCCCCCCCCAGTTACCTCCAGAAACTCCATCCTTTAAAGGGCCACTAAGTTTGTTGCAGAGTCCCATAAACCCCCGCCAGAACCTTCATCCCCACCACAGTTCCCCCCAGTCTTGACAATGTCGTCCACCCACCCCCCTCCAGAAACCTTATCCCTCCACAATTGACCCCAGCTACCTCCATAAACTCCATCCCTTACAGGGCTACTAAGTTTGTTGCAGAGTCCCCTAAACCCCCTCGAGAACCTTCATCCCCACCACGGTTCCCCCCAGTCTCGGCAATGCCCTCCAGTCTCCCACATTACCCCTCCAAAACCCCCAGCTATCCAGGAAGGACACCCATCCCCTTCCAGGGACCCTATTCCCCACAGCTGCCCCCAGCTCCTTCCATAAACTCCATCCCTTACAGGGCCACCAAGTTTGTTGCAGAGTCCCCCAAGCCCTCCAGAACCTTCACCCCCCCCCCCCCCACAGTGACATCCAGCCCCATCCAGAATTTGAATGCACATTCCACATACTCTCTTGTGTGAGTATATAGTTTTGTTTGTGTTGGGGCACTGACGTTTTGGAAGAATTTTCCAGGCTGTGGTTTCAAAAAAAGGTTGAGAACCTCCGATCTAGAAGACACCTAGTTACAGCCAGGGAAGGCTGTGATTGGACAGTTTTTTCAGAACATACGCTAACACAGCAGGATCCTATAAACAGACTCGATTTAGTCCTAGAGGGTGAAAAATTATCCTTGACACATTATAATAAAGATATCAGCTTAATGATGCTTTATTTACAGCAAACAGCCTTCTCCAAAGAGCGTCATTTGGTTCAAGATTACCATCCAAACATACAAGTCACGTATGATCGGTGACTAACATGACTATCTTTGGAGAGGTTTACAGCTCACCTTTGGGCTGCATTCACACCCGAGCGTTTTCGTTTTCAGGCAGAAAGACAGGGTTTTTTGCCGCGATTTTGCACAAGTCAAAAGGTCACCAATATAAAAAGCAGAAAAATGCCTGTAACCTGCCCAAAAAGAAGCTTGTGTACTTTTTTGAGCTTCAGGCGAAAGAACGCTCAGATGTGAGCAGGAGGCATTTAAATGAATGGCATTTTGCTTGTTGGGCGTTTTGGAACTTTTGAGATGAGCGTTTTACGAGCTGAAAAAAAAAAGCCTGGCGAAAAAAAAATGCCTATGCTCTGACTAAGGCCCCTTTCACACTTGTGCGACTTCAAAGTTGTGCGATTTTACTGCGATTTCAAGGAATGAGTGTAAGTGGCATCAAAATCGGACCAAAAGTAGTGCAGGGACTACTTTGAAGTCGGAAAGACTTGAAGTCCTACTAATATGAATGGCTGTCATTGGAAATCATGGGGAACGACTTGTCATGCTACTTTGCAGTCCCAAATCGTGGGACAAGTCGTATAAGTGTGAAAGGGGCCTAAAGCAAAATCGCGGGAAAAAAAAGCAGCCGCGAATTGCGGCAAAATCGTAGTAAAGTCGAGCAACTTTGAATTCGCACAAGTATGAAAGGGGCCTCGCTGTCCCTTTTGACAAAAGCATGGGTGCTCAACCTGTGGTCCTCCAGCTGTTGCCGAAGTCCCATGAGGCATTGCATGGCTGACAGTTACAAGCCCAGGCAGAGGCATGATGGTACTTGTAGTTCCGGAACAGCTGGAGGGCCACAGGTTGAGCACCCATGGTAGGACTATGGAGGAGATCCGTGCACGCAGCTTATGGAGAGGGCAGTGTTACCAATGGGTACTCCGTCAGCTTTGTCTGTTAACAAGACTGTAATGCCGCGTACACGCGATCGGAATTCTCGTCGGAAAAGCCTTGGAAGGTTTTTCGGATGGAATTCCGCTCAAGCTTGTGTTGCCTACACGCGGTCACACCAAATTCCGACTGTCAAGAACGCGGTGACGTACAACACTACGATGAGCCGCGAAAATTAAAGTTCAATGCTTCCGAGCACGCGTCAAATTTTTTCCGAGCATGTGTCGGAATTTTGCATGTCGGAATTGCCACAGACGATCGGAATTTCCGTTAGAAACTTTTTCCGCCGGAAAAATTGAGAATCTGCTCTCAATCTTTTGATGGCTGAAATTACACTCGCTCAGGTTGAACTGGATGGACTGGTGTCTTTATTCAACCTTACTAACTATGAAAAGTCAGATGGAGCCTACACACGGTCGCATTTCCTGACCAAAAGCTCACATCGGTCTTTTGCTGGCGGAATTTCCGATCGTGTGTACGCGGCATAAGAGGAAAAGTGTCTTAGCCGCAGAAACCAATCCAAATCCATCTGGGTTAGTAAAGTGAATTATGATTGATTTTTTATTGTTTCTGCAATCTGCTACTTGCAATCTTTATTAAAGAAGCGTGTACATATCTTTTTATGAGGCGCGAGCTGTAGAATATTAATCAAGATATACTCATTGAAAAATGTTCCTCTGCGTCACCTGCTTTCTAGTACCGGTCTCCCAAGATTAAAAATCTATACACAAGTGATACTGCTCATACCATATCAGCAATACAATGTCAAAAGGAAAAAATTGATTGAAAAAAGCACATATTTCATTCATTAAAAATTGAAAATCTGCCTAGCTGCCATATAATCATAAAGGGAATGTTCACCCAGAAATCATATTAAATAGAACCAGTCCATTACTAAATGATTATACCTTCACCAACTTGCTTATAAAACATTTATATCTGCTTCCTACCCATACACATAAGGGAGCCCGTCTGAAGAAAAGAGTGAAACTGAAAAAGAAATCTTGACCTGCAGAACTGGAATGGTTGGTTCTGGGAATCAGCCATAAGCACTTGTATTTGTATATATCCTTACTTTGTATGAGGACAATTCTGGAGCTTTAAAGGTTCCACAGGGGCACACTCCCATGGGATCAACAGGGGATATGTCCGCTGATCCCCTGCTCACCAGAGGGGGCAGATGACAGGTCCGTGTCTGCTCAGTTTATCCAGAGCAGACATGGACAGAGCCTGCTCTGCTTTATAGAACGCTGCCTCAAATCCGATCTGGTTTGCTAAAGAAAAAACAAACGGAAGGGGATCCATACTGCGGATCGCAGTGCAGTCGGGTGAAAATGGGCAGAAGAGTCTGTTTACACCCAACTGCCCTTTCGAGGATGGATTGCCTTCATTTTTTTTTAGCAGACCGGATTGGATTGGAGGTAGCTGGGTGTAAATGAACACAATTTACACCCACCGGTCCCATAGGGCTAAATGGAGGGTCCAATCAGGTCAGCCTGGCTGGCTGATGGGTCCGATCAGGTCCGCCTTTCTTTTGAAATAGTCAAAGCTGTGCTTTTGCAATGTGCTGGAGCATATATTGGCCAGATATACCCGAAGGCTGATATCACCAGCACCTTCTGAAAGTAGACAGAAACTGGGATTTAAATAATGTGAATTTTGTAGGGCTGTTACTGATTTAAATTTTCGTGTTTGATTAATCAATTATTTTTTTTATCGATTAATCGACTAATTTCGATTAATTATAACGCACATACAGATCCAACTACTTTTAGCTGATCTCCTTGCATTGCAACTCTGCATTAGTCAGTGGTAAATGTGGTATACACTATATACAATCACCCGACACTAGTTAGTTTCCACAATCCATGACTTAACTTCACAGTTCACACAAATACGTTTTAAATTCAAACTGTAGCACTGACATAAGTCATTTTTTTCCCCACAGTAGCATGACAATCCCTCCCCCTCCGGTCTAACTAATCACTCTCACCTTATGGCATGGAGCCCTGTGCAAACAGGTGGTCATGCAAGCGGGTATCAAAAGGGTTAACACGGACCATAAACTTCTCTCACGTCTCCTTAGATCTCAGCAAGGACGTCAGCTCATGGGTAGAAAGAAAAGATCTAAGTGCTCACCGCTTAAGTATAAGATTTAATTTTTGTGTTCAAACACAAACTACTCACATAAAGATGATAAAAACACAGCATGTAAAGCCGACAATCGTGTTAGTTCTGTAGGGCATCAGCGGGTGACATCATGCGTAGCTCCTCCCCCGTACGTATTACGTTCAATCAGAACGTCAACGGACTCCTCCCCCTTCCCTTCCCTAGCAGACCGAGGCACTTGGGGAAAGGGGGAAGAGTCCAGTGACGTCGATGTCTGTGACATCACCGGATCTCCGACGGAACTCCCTGAAGACCCGGAAGCCAGCAGAGAGGTGAGTACTGATCAAAAGAATATTGATTGATCAAAAAAATGTATCGATTAATCGAGGAATTAATCTTTAATTTCCACAGCCCTAGAATTTTGACTTACCTATGATATTCATATGTTAGATTACAGCACAGGACCAAGGAACCATGGGATGCTCCCTAGCAATAAATTGAGGGGCAGGCAACAATATAGCAAACAGTGCCAAACAAGCCCACAAGGAAACAAGGATCAATGGATCCAAAACTTTCAGATAACAGCTTGGGGGCACTTTGAATCAGCAGAGGCCTGGAGATCTGCTGGTAAAACATTGAGAAGGTGTGAATGGAAGACCAAGTGGCAAGTTTGCAGACCTGCTCAACTGATGTTTGATTCTGAAAGGCTCAAGAAACCCCAACAGATTTGTAGAAACTTCTCCAGAGGAGAAGAAGAGGTCCATCACTGGAAGACACTAGAAAAACACTGGAGTTCCAGAGTGGGTAGGGTTATATGAGCGTACACTGGAGAGGGTTTCCAGCAAAGCCATTGTCCAATCACCTGAGGGTAGTGATATATATAACCACACACCCTGTATCCTATATTTTACAATTACTTGTTTTGTTGTTAATAAAAGCTTATTTTTTGCAGCATTTTACAAAGCACACCCTATAGACAAAAAGACACAGCGCATGCACATCCACAAACATCACTAAATAAATTTGTCCAGTCAAATACTTGTTTTTTGTAAACTTGGATCTCTTCTTCTACTTCTTGCTTTCCCTGAGCCACCCAGGTGCCTCGTGAAAAGGCCACGTCACCAATGCCTTCCAAAAGGGATCTCGCCTGATCTTGTGCTATAGGAGATCTGTCCTTGCCTTTTATTCATTAACAAGCTACTCCACATCTCCTATGGCATATGTGTGAAATCAGTTCAAGGCGTCAGCGGTTGGCCAGCACACAATGAGGAAGAAGTAGTCAGTTGATTACAGAAAACGCAAAAGAAATAGATAATGGTTTGTGGTGGTGTTTTTTTTTTCTTTTTAATGTAAAGGTCCGCTTTAGGTGAGGAAATTTTCTTTACATATGTGTGAATTTTTTTTTTTTTTTTAAATGCAATTTTCCTTTAAAAATCAAACAAAAACTATTAAATATTTAATTGACAGGGAAGATAGCTGAGGACCAAGTTGTTGATTGATGTTCAGTCATCAGGTGGAAGATAACTCAGCAATGATTTACTCACGCTGTCAGCAGAGGGAGAAGCCACTAGCAGCAAAGTTCCTTTTTTGATGCTGAATCATAGATAATTCAGCACTAAACCTACGTGTCATGACACCTTTCTCTAAAGCTGTACATGAAACTAGATGTACAATTCCAGTTGTGCAAATCATGACTCCTCCAAAATCTAAATCAGTCTGGGATATGAAGAGCTTTTTGAAGTGGACATTGTGCCACAACACGTATCTTGACAAATTGCCATTTTATTCTCCATCTGTTTTGCCAATTCCATTCTAAATTTTAAGATGAGAGCAAGACCTCCCGCTCTCTAGCTCCCTTCTCCCCTCCTCACCTCCAGGACTTTTCTCTGAGCCTCGTCCTTCCTATGGACCTCCCTACCCCAATATGTCCAACTATCTCCTACTATGTCCCATTTTTGGTGATCCCTGGAAACGCTTCTCTTCAGAGAAGCCTATCTCGCCCCCGCCCCGCACCTAACAACTGTATTTCCACTTTCTCCATCAGCTCATCCCCCACAGTTATTTTATTTTATATCATTTGACCCTGCCTTTTAGATTGTAAGCTCTAACGAGCAGAGCCTTCGGATTCCTCCTGTATTGAATTGTATAGTTACATACCGGATTTATCGGCGTATAACACGCCCCTTTTCCCCCTAAAAATCGGGGGAAAGTCGTGGGTGCGTGTTATACGTGCCCCCCCCCCCCAAAAAAAAAAGTGCCCAAAAAAATCAAACGGCGCCGAAAAACAGCGACCGCTGCCGAAAAAGACTGATCTGTCTGTTCGGCTCCGCTCCCAGTCCCGCCTCCCTGTGTTCGCTTCCGAAACAGCAAGGAGGTGGGACTGCGAGCGGAGCCGAACAGACCGCTCAGGCTTTTCCGCCGGCGCGGTCTTTCAAGGCGGCAAATTTAAATGTGGGCAAGCTGAAAATGACGCTGGCAAGCTGCAAATGACACTGACAAGCTGAAAATGACACTGACAAGCTGAAAATGACACTGACAAGCTGAAAATGACACTGACAGGCTGCAAATGACACTGGGCAAGGCTGCAAATCACACTGGGCAAGGCTGCAAATCACACTGGGCAAGGCTGCAAATCACACTGGGCAAGGCTGCAAATCACACTGGGCAAGGCTGCAAATCACACTGGGCAAGGCTGCAAATGATGCTTAAATGTAAGTGTTTCTTTTCCCTAAACTTCCCTCCTAAAACTTTTTTTCCTTAAAATGCCCTCCTAAACTTGGGGTGCGTGTTATACGCCGTGCGTGTTATACGCCGATAAATACGGTAGTTAGCTAGGCCGAAAAAAGACACAAGTCCATCCAGTTCAACCATAAAAAAAAAAAAATAAATAAAAATAAAAAAGTAATTGTACTGCCTGCCCTCAATGTGTAAAGCACTTTTGGTGCTATGAAAATCCTGTATAAGAACATTAATATTTGGGGTCCCGGGATGCCATTCATCCTTACTCACTAGATCTACTTATTCAGCAAACCTTGTGACCGGCTTTCATGCAGGAAATTACCATGAAGTATGGTTTCACCTGACTAGGATCATGTGAGATTTCTACAGAGGTCTTATGGTCTAGAGCAAACAAGTTTCCTGTGTCACGGACGGGAGTCTGTATCCACAGGGAATAGGCTAATCTGGAATTTGGGGAACTAAACTAGGTTGTTTAGAGGTATGGGCCCTCAGGGGAGACACCAATAAGCATTGTTTCCCCGGGGGTCACCAAGAGGATATTGGGATCTAAGGGCATGGAGTGGCAGAAGACTGTGGAGACACAAAGTGACCGCAGGGGCAGAGGTGTCAATGGGGGACGATACTGTGAAGACACAATACTCCAAGGACTGGGATCATAGTAACGCGGGAATGCACAGGACACAGAGTAGTCCCAAGTGGAGAAACTGGAAGAGAACAAAGGTCAGAGAGGTCCACTGGAGTAAAGGACAGTCTCGGGAACATAGGGTGCTTGGCAGCTGGCGTGATGATGTGTTGCTCGAAAACCGAGAAACACATGCGCTAGCGGTTTAAGACAACACCTGATTGTGGCAGGCCAATGGCTTTGAACAGAGAAAAACCACCAACGCTGGAATGGGGCAAAGTTGGGTGTGATATTTTGCCGCCAAGTGGATGCCGAAACCAGGGGAGAAACTGTATGTGTTGGCGGGGCTGAACTGCCATTAAAATTTAAAAGAAAAAAAGGACATCTTTTTGTAGTGATTTGACTGTTTTGGACTGCAAAAAAAATAATTATATATATATATATATATATATATATATATATATATATATATATATATATATATTATACGATATAAACTATACTTTTCTATATACTTTTATGTAATTATCCTTTGAGTTACCTCACAGTGTAGATCTGGCAGGACCATGGGCATGCTAGGATAAGACTCTGAGGGAGGGGTAACAAAGTACAATTATACAAAAATGTATACAAATGCTTCGTTTAAACCGGATCTGGCTGAAAAGGAAAATGCTGAAGTGCAGGGACCTTGTGGGGCCTTCCAAGGACCGCACTGAATCCAGGCTGAAATCGGGGCCTTGACATTTCTCCAAGTAGAAGTTAAAGTTCAACCTCGGCCCAAAAACTTTTTATTAAAATTAGAATGGGGGATGCTAGAATTTCTGTCAGGATTTAATTGCTGCTCGTGATTCCGATTTGGGGGGGGGGGGGGGGTGTTGGGGAAATAATCCCCTCTGTCATATTAGGATAAGAAATTATAAGAACGGGGGGGGGGGGGGGGATAGGAAGATTGGGCTAGAGTAATGCTTTGAAACCCAAATAGTCTTGCACCTTTTTTCTCCTTTTGGCCTCGTTACCCATGCATGTTATGATTCGTAATCAATTCTTTCTTGGAGATGCCTTAAAATACCATTTTCTTTGTGAAAGACCTTCCTGGCTGCAGTGCTCTCGGCTGACAGAGCTAAGAAACAACCACACATCTCATCAGAGGTGTTCTCAGACAGACTTCTAATGCAGAGGAACTGTATCTGGTGAGGTCTGCTGCTGCTGAGTGTACCAGGGCCACCGCTGGTAAAATTGGACTGCACAGTCATATTAACCACTGGGCACCTAAACCCCTCTCCTGCCCAGACCAATTTACAGCTTTTAGCGTCGTCACTCTTTGAATGACAATTGCGCGGTCATGCAACACTTAACCAAATTATCATTTTTTCCCCCACAAATAGTGCTTTCTTTTGGTGGTATTTAATCACCTCTGGGTTTTTTCTTTTTTGTTAAAAAACTTAAAAAGACTGAATAAAAAAAAAAACCTTTTTATATTTTGTTAATAAATTTTGCAAACAGGTAATTGTTTTCCTTCATTGATGTATGCTGATGAGGCTGCACTGATGGGCAGCGAAAAGGCGGCACTGATGGGCACTGATAGGTGGCATTGGTGGGCACTGAGAGGTGGCACTGATGGGTGACACCGATAGGCAGCACTGCTAGGTGGCACTGATGAGGTACTGATTGGCACCACTGGTGGGCATTGATAGGTGGCACTGATTGCTGGCACTTATGCACTGGTGGGCACTGATTCGTGGCACTGTATGCACTGGCAGGTGGTACTGGTGGGCACAGATGAGGCGGCTTTGCCTCTTTCTCTTCGGGACCGATGTCCCTTGCACAGAAGCTGGTGATCGGCTTTTTTTTCTCCTCGCGCTGTCAGCGTGAAGAGAAAAAAAAAAAAAAAAGATTACTGATCTTCTGTTTATATCACGTGTTCAGCTGTCATCGGCTGACAGCTAATCACGTGGTAAAGGGCCGTGGTAAGTCTCATTGACTCGGTGATCACAGGGGAGCATGCAAAGGGGAGGACGTCTATTGATGGCCTCCCGGCAAAGTAGATATGTGCTGTAGCCGTCATTCGGCTATAGTGTGGATCTGAAGGGGTTAAAAGACAAGTATAGCCAAACCTATTTTGGCTATACATAAATCCTATGGATCAGGTGAGTGCAGTTCGTTCTGTTCTGAGACAGCAGGCTTCAGCTTTAACGTCACAGAGCCGGTCCAGGTTCTGAAAAGATCCCGGGAAGATTGTCGGCATCTGCCCAGAAGCCTGGAGAGACAGCTGGCACAGCTGGGCACTGGAGAGGCAGAGAAGAGAGATGCTGACCGACAGTCCCCAGCTCTCTGCTCAGAGAATGCTGAGGACTGAGCAATCAGCGGTCTTTGATCGCTTAGTTCTCAGGGCAGAGCCCATACTGCATCCACCTAGGTGAGTAGAAGTGTTTTTTTCCCCCTAAATTCCACACTTCTCTTATAATGCACTCGGCACTGCTGTTAAGAATGCAAAGGCAAGGCTATGGAAATGGAGGTTGCTATCACAAATATGTAAAATTACATTTTAAAGTGGTTGTAAACTTTATTTTTTTTTTTTAACAGAAAGAGTTGTAAACTTTTTTACGTCAGTAAATTTTGTAACAAATTTTTCGCCTTCACTGATGGGCACTGATAGGCTGAACTGGTGGGCATTGATGAGGTGGCACTGATGAGGAGGCACTAATATGCTGCACTTATGGGCACTGATGAGCACTGATAGACGGCACAGATAGGTGGTACTGATGGGCATTGATTGACAGCAGTGATGGGCAGCACTGACTGGCATCGCTAATGGGCACTGATTGCTGACATTGGTGGGCACTGTATGGTGACACTGTTTTACTATACTGTAATCAGGGCACTGATAATCAGTGCCCTGATTACATTCCTACATGTCCCCCTGTAAGAGGTCGCTAATCGGCTCTCCTCGCCACACACACTGTCAGTGTGAGGTGAGGAGCGCAGATTACCAGCACTTCCTTGTTTACATGTGACCGACTGTGATTGGACACAGCCGATCACATGGTTAAAGAGCCACAAACACGCCGCGTCCACCGTGCTGAGTGCCCCCACGGGCACGCGAGAGCGGCCGTTCTGGGACACCATCATATGACGCCGTCCTATAACGAGAGCAGCACTGCCCCGCCGTCATTTGACGGTGGGTGGGCGGCAACAAGAGAAAGTAAACTTCCTTTCCTGACTTTTACCTATAGGTAAGCCTAGAATAAAGCTTACCTATAGGCAGTGTAAATATCTCCTAAACGTGCACCATTTAGGAGATATTTACACTGGCCACCCGTGCTGTTCCTTCCGAGCCCTGTGCCGTGAACGGCGGCTCCCGGGAGTGAAGTAATCGATGTAGTATGCGATGCATACTAGCACATTCTGACTTTACCTTGCAGGGAAAAAAAAAAAAAAGGACAGCGTTATACAACCGCTTTACCCAGACACTGATAGAAGTCACAAGACTGCTGATGAGAAAAGGTTATTAGTCTATAGTTACTAAAATAATTGAATTTCCATGTTCTGTGTACTGTGGGAGACCAGATATAGTGAATGCAGGCTCCTGGGTTTAAAATCTGAATTAAACCATTTGTTTGAGCACATTTGGTTGGTTCTTATTACAAATGCAGGCTAAGGCCCCTTTCACACTTGTGCGATTTCAGCACGATTTTGCCACGATTCACGGCCACGATTTTTGCCGTGATTTCAAGGAATGGCTGTGTAAGTGGCATAAAAATCGGACTAATGTAGTGCAGGGACTACTTTGAAGTCGGAACGACTTGAAGTCGTACTAATATGAATGGCTGTCATTGGAAATCATGGGGAACGACTTGTCATGCTACTTTGCAGTCCCAAATCGTGGGACAAGTCGTGTAAGTGTAAAAGGGGCCTAAAGCTGACCTTTAGGCCCCTTTCACACTGGGGCGGGAGCCGCGGTGACGGTAAAGCAGCGCTATATTTAGCGCTGCTTTACCGTCGTTTTAGTCGCGGTTTTCGGCCGTTCGCGGTGCGGTTTTACCCCCCGCGAGCGGCCAAAAAAGGGTTAAAGACCCCCCCGCAGAGCGCCGCCGTAGCAGCGCTTTGCCCCATTCGCGGTGTCCCATTCTAATCAATGGAAAGGAGCGGTATAGGAGCGGTGAACACACCGCTCCTATACCACTCCAAAGATGCTGCTAGCAGGACTTTTTTGACCGTCTTGCTAGCGCACCGCTCCAGTGTGAAAGCCCGCCGGCTTTCACACTGGAGTTAAAGGGGCCGGATTTTTTCAGGCGGTATACAGGCGCTATTTTTAGCGCTGTACCGCCTGAAAAACGCCCCAGTGTGAAAGGGGCCTTACAGGGCACTGGGATCTGACTGTGACTTTAACTGCTGCACTACATAATCGCCACAATGCAAGAATTATCTCAAACAAAAATCTTACTTGGTAGTATTCAATTGGTCACATGACCTGGAATTGGGGTGCTGCAGAACCAGCTTGTCACAGATAACCCCATGAATTTTCATGACTCTACAGCCCATACCTTGCCTTATCTATAAGAATAGACCTAACTGTAGAAAATCTGTTCTCATGCATTCATTAAAATTAATCCAGCTAATTGCTTCCTATGCTACACATGGTAAGCCAACATTACCGGCTCTGCAGCAAGCTAGGCGCTGGAAAAATAATTACCTAAATGGTATTTTTATATCCTTTATTGGTCCAGGCGATGTTGAAATCTACAAAACCACAAGCACAAATACAGCTGTCACCGGGCAAGTTATGTAACAAGGTATTATTAATGAGATTGGAGGAGAGCGGCGTACAACAAGGAGTCACTTATAAAAGCAGCAAAAACAAAAGATTTTTATCTCATTAAAACAGGCCAATAACAGACAGGCCTGGCAACTGGAGAACGGTTCCTGAAGCTTTTCAGCAGCACATTGGAAATGTGAGCTTCATGGTCATTGTACCCAGAAATAATTGAGGGCTCTCCTTTGACACGACCACAGAGCTCACCATTCAGATCACACCACTGCACAGTAATGCCCCTTACACACAGTCGGAAATTCCGACCACAAAATCCGTCTGATTTTCTCTGACGGATTTTGTCCAACACTGGTGTTGCGTACACACGGTCGGACAAAGTTGTTGGAAAATCCGATCATTCTGAACGTGGTGACGTTCGTTGCGTACGACGGGACTACGTAGAGGCTAGTAGCCAATAGCTTTGGTCTTGTAATGTGATCTGAGCATGCGTGGCACTTTGTCCGTCTGAATTCTCTACACACGATCGGAAAAAGTCCGATGGGACTTTGTTGTCGGAAAATTTGAGAGCAGGATCTCAAACTTTTTCCGACGGAAAAAGTCTGATGGAGCCCACACACGGCCGGAATTTCCAACATTGTCCTATAGGACTTTTTCCGTCGTAAAATCCGACCGTGTGTACGGGGCATTAGAGCTATTAGGTTAAGACGCGCCATGTTGAGTCTCTCGCTGAGATGATGGTTACATTGTACCAAAAGGAACACCCATGGCTATTGCTATACGTAATTGTCGCATTTTACACTTATATCGGATGTGGTGCCAAAGTCATCTGCCTTGGACTCCACTACATTCATACTTGTGAGCATTAGATTTAACTGCTCCTTGTCTGAGTTGAAGACAAAGTACTGAGAAATGGAGAGTTGTCAAAAAAGGGACTAAAGCAGACCTTTCATCATGAATTAAAGAATCTCCAATGTCCTTATTTACCTTCATTTTTTTTTATATAAAATTACAGTGATTCTAAAGGTTGTAATTTATTTTAATTTTTTAAATAACAAAGTGTAACCAAAGTGTTACCTGCTCTGTGCAATAGTTTTGCACAGAGCAGCCCCAATCCTCTTCTTTTTGGGTCCCCCGCCGGCAGTCCTGGCCCCTCTGCCAAGTACCCCCAATAGCAAGCCTCTTGCTATAGGGGCACTAGAGCAGGCTCTATCCTGTACCATGCTCCTGTGAATGGAATGCATTAAGGTAAATAAATCTTCTGCCATTAGAACCATTTTAACACCTTAAGATAGAAGATCTTTCATTGGTTAAAAAAAAAAAAACTTCTGCTTTTAGAAGCACTTTAAAAAAGGTAGAAGACCTTTCATCATGATAAAAAAAAAAAAAAAGTATAATTATATATATATATATATATATATATATATATATATATATATATATATATATTTATTATATATATATATATATTTATTAGATGGGAACTGGTGGGCTGCATTGATGGGAACTGGTGGGCTGCATTGATGGGCTGCATTGATGGGCACTGGTGGGCTGCATTGATGGGCACTGGTGGGCTGTATTTGATGGGTGCTTCATTAAAAATGTGGGGTATACATAGGCAGGGCAAAGGGGGTGGGGTCAGGGGTAGAGCCGGGGGGGGGGGGGGGGGGGTGGCAAAATGAGGTTTCACCTAGGGTGTCAAAAAATCCTTGCACCAGCCCTGGTGATCAGTGTGCAGCTACACAATGCTATTACTGATATCAGTGCTGTGCAGGGCGGTCAGTGTGTTGGCTTTCTTTATGTTTCTTTCTTCTGCTGTTGACCACCTATGGAAAACAAACACTGCCTACAAATCAGGCTGCTGCCCAATACTAGTCCCTATGGATTCTCCAGGTTACTGCTGATACTAGTGCAGCCTGGGGCTGGAGCATTTACTAGAACTGGGCTGGATTTTCCTCCACTTGCAGCATCTAAAAACTGTCTTCTTCTCCTCTCCCTTCCACCAGCAGTCAGCAGCTGCAGGAAGAAAATACAGCCAATCAGTTCTAGTAAATGCTGCTCCCCCGTTCAGAGGTCTGTACACCTGCTGTGCCCATTATGAGGGGTTCCCACCATCCCTGTGCTGAGTTTCCAGGTATGTCTGTAAAAATAAAATATTCAATTTGCTCAACATTCCTCTGAGGGTCATTTGGGGGGGGGGGGGGGGGGGGGGGGGGTGTTGTACTGCCCTGCCATTTTAGCACCTCAAGAAATGAGATAGGCCCCTTTCACACGGGCGGACCGTAACTATGGGAGTTAGCGGATGAGCATCCGATCCTCCATAGAGGAGAGCGGAGATCTGACAGGGCGTTCCATGCACACTACACATCTACGGCTCAGCAGGGATCAACGGAGCGATCACCGCTGAGCAGCGGATGTTCACGGGGCGGATCATTACGGATCCACCCCGTGTGAAAGAGCCCTTAGACAGTGAAACTAAAAGCTGTGTAAATTCCAGAAAATGTATGTTTGTAGACGCTATAACTTTTGCGCAAACCAATAATTATACGCTTATTCTTTTTTTTTTTTACTCGTGGCTTAATGCATGTTGGCCTAAATGTATGACTAAAATTGAGTTTAGTGTATTTTTTTTTATAGCAAACAGTAGAAAATATAATTTCCTGTCGCATCATGGCAGCATACACACATGGGTTGTGGCTCCGCCCCCCACAACCTGATAGGACCGCGTAGCTATTAAACCTTGAGAGGACCCCGCCCCTACATTCTCCTTTTTTTTCCTCACCTGACAAGACCGAAGAACAGCACCACTTACCGCTATCGCCCCAGCCAGGTTCAAGCCTCTCCTGGGTGGAAGTCCTACCTGTACAGCCTCTAAATGATCTAAATGGGGGAACCCCACTCTGATGGTCTCAGGGGTATGTAAAAAAACTCTCTTACCTTGAACAAGCCTTAAATAGGCTTAAAATGCAGCGGCCTCCAACCCTGTCTTGCACCATGGTTCTCAGGCATGTTGTATATTTCCTGCACTGTGTTTTTACATCGCTTCCCGGCATCTTTTCAAACTCTGGGGACATCTCCCTCACTCCCTCTAGGTCATTTCCGCCCAGCGCCGAGTGTCTCAGCGCTTCTGCGCAGGCGCGGGCGGCCAATGCATCCTCCTATAGCCTTGCCAGGCTCCAAAATGGCGCCGGGACGCGCCCGTCGCTTCTGCGCATGCGCGGGAATGACGTCACCGCGTCGGGAACGGCGCTAAATTTAAATGTTTGTCAGAATCGCCTTTCCCTGTGGCTGCCTTGCACAGGAGAAAGAGCGATTCTGGACGGTTTTCTTTGCACAAAACACCTCTCTAGCTGCACCTACCTTCCCCTGCCATTTCTCCATTAAAGGTTAGTGGTTTTCCCTTCCCTTCACCGATGCACCCTTACTTACCTGTGCTTACACTGACTTCCCTGCCTAATAGATCACCCTTCATGGAGGCCGCTGCCCCAGCAGACCATCGCCCACCGACTAGGTAAGAGGGGAAGACGGGTAAGTAAGAAGAGGAAAAAGAGAGCCTGCCACTAACGCTGTCTAACCTGCACAGCCCTACCAGGTCATCAAGGTCATCACGACGCTCAAGAAGGAGTCGCTCTGGCCATAGACAAAGTCGCTCGGATCGCGGTAGAAGCCGCTCAAGACGCAGGGATTATGGGTCAAGCCGCAGAAGGAGTCGCTCAAGATCCTACTCCCGCCATGGCCATTCCTACCATAGGAGATCGCCCACGCACAGGCACCCCTCACACGCACAAAGTCTGCGTCCATCTGGGAACTCCTGCTGGATCTGTGGCGCAATAGCGCTTCCAGAAAAACTGGCCTGTCGCACGTGCTTCAATGAAGCAACCAGGGACAGAGAGCCGGAGCCGAGGGAATTAACTAAGGAATCACCTCTACAAACTGCAGAGCCAGAAACAGGCAGAGCCATGCAGGGCACCTCGTCCTCCGCTTCCTCTCCACCTAAAGCGACAGACCCCCTGTCCGATACCGAGGACGTGGATTTTACCTTAGTCGAGCCCTTTATTAAATCAATAAAGGAGGCTATAGATTAGCCCGAGGAAAAAGAAACCACTCAGAAAGTGAGGAGATACTTTCCGAATCTCAAAAAAGACCCGGAGACCTTCCCGTTTATCGACGAGCTGGAGGATCTAATAAAAGAAGAATGGCAGAAGCCAGAGAAAAAAGCAAACCTCAGCAATAGGCTGACAAAGCTCTATCCCCTTAAAGAGCCTAATGCTAACCCCCTGATGTCCGCACCGGTAGTGGACTCCTCGCTGATGCGTCTGGCTAGACATGTGACCCTCCCAATAGAGGATGCAGTCACGTTTAAAGACGGGCTAGACAGGAAGATAGACCTCGATCTGAAGAAGACCTACCTCTCTGCAGGGGGTGCATGTCGACCCGCAATAGCCCTAGCGGCCGTTGGAAGAGCCATTTCTAGCTGGTCCTCTAATGCAGAAAAGTTGGTGGCTGAGGGAATAGAACAAGAGAAGGTAATTGCCGCCCTCCAGGAACTCTCCCTCGCAGGCGACTTTGTAGCGGAGGCCTCAGTGGATGTAATAAGGTCCACCTCTAGAGCTATGCTTAGCTCAGTGACGGCCAGAAGGGCACTTTGGTTGAAGCCATGGTCGGCAGATCCAGCCTCAAAATCCAATTGGTGTAAGATCCCCTTTGACGGGGCTAACCTGTTTGGGGAAAAATTAGATTCGGCCATTTATAAAGTCACCGGCGGGAAGTCAGGCTTGATTCCCTCAGACAGAAGGCCAAAACAACAGAGACCACCAGCCTTCAGGCGAAACCTCCCTGACAGGTATAGGGAGGCTAGATCCTATAGACCCGGGAGAGAGTATAGGAAAAACTGGAAGAACCCCCAGTCATCCTTCCTCAAGCTCCAAAAGCCTAAGACCCCTACCACGGGAGATCAGAAGCCTTTTTGAAGGTGTGTCCGCCCAACCAGCTTTAGTAGGAGCCAGGCTCACGAAGTTCGAGCAGGTCTGGGCGGAAATGATAAAGGATCCATGGGCAGTAGCCACTGTTCAATCGGGCCACAGGTGGAGATTCCAGAGACGGCCAAGGGAACGGTTTTGCATTACAAAAACCCCAGCATCTCGAGAGAAAAGGTTACTAATGACCGAATACGTCCAAACCCTCGAGCACAAACAGGCCATAGTAAGAGATCCCCTGCTACAGAGGGGGAAGGGGGTTTATTCACCCCTATTCCTGGTGAGAAAGAAGACAGGAGATCTCCGTCCCGTCCTGGACCTAAAGGGTCTAAACCGATCAATCCGAGTCGAGACATTCAGGATGGAGAGTCTACAGTCAATCCTACAGGCTATAAATATCGGAGATTGGATGCTCTCCATCAATTTGCAGGATGCCTATCTTCACATCCCAATCCATCCTTCATTCCAAAAGTTTCTCCGCTTTGCGGTAGACCGGCACCACTTTCAGTTCAAAAGTCTCCCCTTCGTGATCTCCACGGCTCCAAGAATGTTCACGAAGGTTCTACTCCCAATAATAGCTCTACTAAGGGAACAGGGCCTAAGAGTACACCACTACCTGGACGACATCCTTCTGCTAGCGGACACCCAGGTCTCCCTCCTACAACATCGGGTAATCCTTGTCACCACCCTACAAAAGTTCGGATGGTTAATAAACTGGGAGAAAAGCAACTTAGATCCTACCCAAAGGATGATTTTTCTAGGGGCCGAGTTAGATACCCGCCTAAACACAGTAGAGCTCCCGGAAGAGAAGATACCCATCCTGACTCAGAGGGTGAAAAGGATACTGCGGGCCTCCGCGGTACCAGCCCGAGAATGCCTCGGTGTCCTGGGGACCATGTCAGCAACTATCCCAATGATCCGCTGGGCTCAATGGAACACAAGACCCCTCCAAATGTCCTTTCTGGAACAATGGAATGGCGTGTCAATGTCACAGCCAATAGTGATCCGGAAGGAGGTAAAGCAATCGCTATGGTGGTGGACCAGGATCCACAATCTCAAGAGGAGCAAGAGCATAGTACTTCTCTCTCAACAGGTGGTTACCTCAGATGCCAGCATGGAGGGCTGGGGAGCACACTACAATCACTATGCAGCCCAGGGACGCTGGCCATTCAGGACGCACAACATAGTGTCCAATATTCTGGAAAAAAGAGCAGCATTCAAAGCCCTAATAGCCTTCAGCGCCTTCCTGAGGGGGAAAGAGGTCCTACTGAGGATGGACAATCGTGTAGCAGTTGCCTACATAAACAGGCAGGGGGGCACCAGGAGTCGCTCAATGCTCAGAGAAGTCATCCCAATCTTCGAATGGGCCGAACTATCCCTATCCGGGCTGAGAGCAGCATATGTACCAGGAACCCAGAATCAGGTGGCCGACACCTTGAGTCGGGAGTTCACATCCAACCACGAGTGGGCTCTAAACCAACAGGCCTTCACTCTAATAACCGAGACTTGGGGAGTACCGGACATAGACCTAGCAGCGTCACCAGCCAACACGAAGTGCCGGAGGTACCTGACGAGAGTTCCCTTTCCATCAGCGGAGGGCACGGACTGTCTACAGCACAGCTGGGATTTCCACCTAGGCTACATATTCCCACCAATTCCAATCATACCAAAGTTTTTACTCAAACTAAAGAAGTCAAGATCCACGGTGATAGCAGTCCTCCCTTTTTGGCCGAGACGCCCATGGTTCACAACCCTTCTCCAGCTGAACACAGCAGAACACAGGAGGTGGTAAACACCCTTCTCCAAGCTAGGAAAGTCTCCACCAATAATGTCTACAAGAGAATTTGGGCCAAATTCCTTACAGTCGCACAACAGCAATCCTGGGATCCATCCTCCCCAACAATCGCACAAGTCCTGGAATTCCTGCAGTTAGGCCTGGACAAGGGCCTTGGGTCGAATACCCTGAAGGTTCACGTGTCAGCCCTTTCGGCCATGACAGGGGTAAGGTGGGCGCAAGAGCCTCTCATCGCCCAGTCCTATCAGGTTGTGGGGGGCGGAGCCACAACCCATGTGTGTATGCTGCCATGTGATGCAACAGGAAAAGGAAAATTACGGAAGGTAAGTATACAATTTTCCGTTTTTTTTTTTCAAAAATGTCGTCTTTTTTTTTTTTCGTTTATATTGCAAAAAATAAAAAAACGGCAGAGGTGATCGAATACCACCAAAAGAAATCTCTGTTTGTGGGAAAAAAAGGACGCAAAATTTAGTTTGAGTACAGCATTGCATGACCGCGCAATTACCAGTTAAAGCAGCGCAGTGCCAAATTGTAAAAAGTCCTCTGGTCAGGAAGGGGGTAAAAACCTTCCTGGGGGCTGAAGTGGTTAATGAATAAATTAGACCTGTAATTGGATTCTTGTTAATTAGGATTAAGTTGTCTAAAATGTAGCTTTGTTCCTAAAGCCTCGTACACACGATGGGATTTTCGGCAGGGAACTGCAACAACGATTTTCCTATCGAGTGTATGGAATCAATGCTCACCAAACACATTATCAGAAGGTGCCCAAAGGGTGGCGCTCAAGAGCTGAAACTCCTTGTAGTACGTCACTACCTTCGTGTTTGTTGGCCGACAATTGTGTGCCGTTAGTATGCAAGACAAAATCCAGGCACACGCCCTTCAGACAAAAATCTGACGCTTTGTTGGCCAACAATCCGATCGTGTGTACGAGACTTTAGACTTTCACTGGGGTGTGTTCATTTTTGCAACATGGTCTTGAATGAATTTCTTTAGAAAAATCCTCTTTTTGTGTGTGCAAATGAACAAATCTTGGTTGCAATCAACGTCCTGCATTTGTGGAAGTATTTTGTAGTACAACATCCCATAGAAAATGTTGATTCTGAAAGGAAAGTAAAGGCTTTCTGACACATCTGTTGGGGTGTGCTCATTTATGCTCAGCACTGTATATGAAATTGATGATGGCTTTTCAGATGCATTGTGTTGATCTATACCAGGGGTCTCCAAACTTTCTAATCAAAGGGCCAGTTTATTGTCCTTTATACTTTAGGGGGGGCAGACTGTGGCCAGTGGGAGTGGAAAATTCTCCAAGTTTGGTGCAAGTAAACAATGCTTCAGGCTTGGTGGTCCGTGAAAAAAATGACATAACGTGAAAAAAGTGAACAAATTACAGTGGACATTAGGATAAGGAATAGTGCCCCATCATTGATATTAGTAGACATGTGCAATTCGTTTCGTTTTTATTCGTTTTCCGTTAAAATTCGTTATATTCGTTCATTCGTTATCATACGAATGAACGAATGATTTTCTAAAAATTTTAACGAATAATCGATTTGAACGAATATGAAAAATAACGAAAATCCGAAATAACCAAATTAGTAACAACGAAACTACGAAAGAAGAAAATCCGAAAAACGAAAACAGGAACAAAAAATGAACGAAAAAATTTGTATATTCGTAACTTTTTTTTTTTTGTTGAATTGGTAATTTTCCGTGTCTCTTACAATGGCGCTGCTTAACGTGCTTCGAATGGATTGAACGAAAAAATTCGTACATTCGTAACTTTTTTTTTTTTTTCGATTCGTAATTTTCCGTGTCTCTTACAATGTAATAATAGCATATACATTACATAAAATTATGAATTATGCTCCGATTACGAATCTACGAAAACAATGTTACGAAAGTACGAATAAATCAATCTTACGAAAGTACGAATGTACCGTATATACTCGAGTATAGGCCGTCCCGAGTATAAGCCGAGGCCCCTAAATCACCACAAAAAAATGGGGAAACGTATTGACCCGTGTATAGGCCGAGGGGCAAAAATGCAGCAGCTACTATAAGTGGGAAAAGGGTCAGCAATGCCCATCTGCATGTCCCCTGTACAGACCCCCGTGTCCCCATTGCAGCCTACCTGTGCCGATCCGTGGGTCCGGGGTCCGTGCAGCCGATGTGGTCCCGCTCCACAGCGTGTACGGCGCCATTACAATTTAAAAGCCGCGCCTCTTCCTCCTCCTCGTCCGTGATAGGAGGAACACTTTTTTCCCAGCAGTCAATGTACAGTGTTCCACCTATCACGGACCGTCTCTCATCCTCGTCCATGAGATGAGAATGACAGACCATCCGTGATAGGCGGAACACTGTACTGCTGGGAAAATTAGTGTCCGCCTATCACGGACGGGTGGGAGGAGGCGGCGTGGCTTTTGAACTGCCGTCTGTCTGCATGACAAGCTGTTCATGTAGGCAGACGGCGGTGACTCGAATATAAGCCGAGGGGTGGACTTTCAGACCTAAAAAAGGGTCTGAAAATCTCGGCTTATATTCGAGTATATACGGTAACTAAATCTACGAAAATACGAATTTCAAATAAACGAAAAATTAAACTCTTACGAAAATACGGAAAAACGAATCAACGAAAAAATAACTCTTACGAAAATACGAATCGTTACGAATCAACGGAAACGAACAGAAACGAAACTAAACAAATTTTTCTATTGTGCACATGTCTAGATATTAGTGGGAGGAAATATGTCCCCGTCATTGATGTCTATAGGGAGAATAATGCCCCATCATTGGTGTCAATGGGAGGACTCATGCCTCACTGTCGGTGTCAGCGAAAGGAATGGTGTCTCATTGGTGTCAGTGGGAGGAATAGTGCCTCAAAAGGTAGAGGTAAAGGGAAGCAAAGGGCCACATCTTGCCCACGGGTCGCAGTTTAGAGACCACTGTGCTATACAATACATGCTTCACAGTACACAAGTATGAATAAGGCCTAGATGTTTTACAAAAGGCAGCCAGCATTCAGAGCCGTCATCAGCCAACAAATGCAACATTTCATTTGGTAATTTGGTATAAACTGTATATGCTCAAAAAATTATTGGAATTGTTCCATTCCTGGTGTCCTAATAACGAGAATTTTCCATTCTTACATAATACAAACATTACATACACATGCAAGAGAATTACAAACACACCGTGCCCTGCAACTTTCACTAGAAGTGAGCCAAGGTTTTTGTTTTTTTATTCAGCTGAAATTCAGTTGTTCTGTTTTTCAAACATGCCGACCTTGACAGGCGCAGCGACCTGGGACCACCGCAACAAAAATGCATTATAGGGCCACCCAAATGTGATATGATGAGCGCAAAAAGTTGACAGGCATTCGTGTTTTACTTACATTTTATTTGTTAAAGTGTTGCATGACCACGCAATTGTCAAATGAAGTAAAGCAGTGCCGCAACACAAAAAATGGCCTGGTCATGAAGGGGGTTAAATATTCCGGAGGTCAAGTGGACCGCTTTATTTTATTATATATATATATACTTATATGTATATATATATATATATATATATATATATCTCTATATCGTGTTTCCTCGAAAATAAGACCTACCCTGAAAATAAGACCTAGCGTTATTTTCCAGGAGGGCTGCAATATAAGCCCTACCCCGAAAATAAGCCCTAGCTTAACCAGTTCCCGACCGGCGCACGGCGATGTACGTCGGCAGAATGGCACGGACAGGCATAAGGGGGTACGGGTACGTCCTTTAAATTTGCCGCCGTGCCATCGTGTGCGCGCCGGCCGGGACCTCCGTATGTCCGATCACGGGTCCCGTGGACTCGATCGCCACGGGGATACCAATGATCGTGTCACGGGAGGAAGAACAGAGAAATGCCGATGTAAACAGCATCTTCCCGTTCTGCCTAGCAACAAGTGAAACTGATCTCTGCTCCCTGTGATTGGAGCAGAGATCAGTGATGTGCACAACACAGCCACGCCATCCACAGTTAGCAACACGCCCCTAGGACACACTTAACCCCTACACTGCCACCCCCTGGTTAACCCCTTCACTGCCAGTGTCATTTACACAGGAATCAGTGCATTTGTATAGCACTGATTGCTGTATAAATGACAATGGTCCCAAAAATGTGTCAAAAATGTCTGATGTGTCCGCCATAATGTCGCAGTCACAATAAAAATCGCTGATCGCCGCATTACTAGTAAAAAAATAAATATTAATAAAAATGCCATAAAACTATCCCCTATTTTGTAAACGCTATAAAACTTTTGCGCAAACCAATCAATAATCGCTTATTGCGTTTTTTTTTACCAAAAATATGTAGAAGAATACGTATCGGCCTAAACTGAGGGGGAAAAAAAATTTTATATATTTTTTGGGGATATTTATTATAGAAAAAAGTAAAAAATAATGCGTTTTTTTTTCAAAATTGTCGCTCTTTTTGTTTATAGCGCAAAAAAAACGCAGAGGTGATAAAATACCACCAAAATAAGGCTCTATTTGTGGGGGAAAAAGGACGTCAATTTTGTTTTGGGAGCCACGTCGCACGACCCCGCGCAATTGTCAGTTAAAGCGACGCAGTGCAGAATCGCAAAACGTGCTCTGGTCTTAAGCCAGCAAAATGGTCCAGTCTGAAAGTGGTTAAAATGCTTGTAAAATCCTATAACCCGCTCTATTACAGTGGTATATAATGTACAATGTGTGTGTCTCTGTAATATAAATGCGGGGAAGAGAGCTGCGGCAAGTCACAGAAGCGCAGAGTGGCGTTATAACGAAGGTATTTGGCACAATTATATTACATAAATACACACATTGTACATTATATAATACTGTAATAGAGTGGATTATAAGATTTTACAAGCATTTTAGCTCAGTTCACACTGGGGATTCCGGTCAGGCAGGGGGAGAGAAGACCGTACATTGCATGGTAAGACCTACCAAGAAAATAAGCCCTGCTGTGTCTTTTGTTGCCAAAATTAATATAAGACCCAGGCTTATTTTCAGGGAAACACGGTATATACCCTGTTTCCCCGAAAATAAGACCTAGCGTGATTGTCAGTGATGGCTGCAATATAAGCCCTACCCCCCAAATAAGCCCTAGTTAAAGTCCTTGTAGGTCTTATTTTCAGGGTAGGGCTTATTTTCAGGGAAACAGGGTAGGGCTTATTTTGGGGGTAGGGCTTATATTGCAGCCATCACCGACAATCACGCTAGGTCTTATTTTCGGGGAAACAGGGTGTATATATATATATATATTTATTTTTATAAATTCTTTCTGAATAGCGACAGAGTCATTTAAAGTCATGCAGAGACGTGTCACAACAGACAAGATGTTGCTGCCAACTGTGTAATAGAATGTGCAATCCACATTTCATCCTCTAATTACAGCTAAACAATCCTTATGCTGATTGGACAAGGTCTGAACAGTGCAATACCTGACATACCCCGGGAAGCAGCCTTACAGGAGTGTAAGGCACATTGCATCCAGGATATGAGCTCACAGCTCCTGACACAATGCTGTCTTGTAACATACAACAGGCCTGAATTGTGATGAGACATTGGATGGAGACACGGCTTGTCCCATTGGCTCATTACCTTGATATTGGGACATGTGAAAACAGGCATTACAGGGACAGCACATGGTTTCCGAGAAGTGATTGTACAAGTTGTTAATATATTTCTGCTAGCAGAGAAAGATATCCAGACTGACTGCTGTGGAAGAAACATCTGAAAGGAAAGCTGGATTGTGATTGAGTCTAGGTTCACATCTATGCGACTGTGCTTGATGCGTTTTTCAGGCACGTTTTGCAGTGCGTTTAGCACTTTTATACCCTCGTTTTTTATGCATTTTTGCATAACTAAATGTTAAACGTGAAAATCAGAGGTGTTCTGTCACATTAGCAACCATTTAAGGTCAGCAGGTTTGCTGCTGCTTTTAAAATGTAACATCTAAACCTGGGGTCTTTAAACTGGCGGCCCTCCAGCTGTTGCGAAACTACAAGTCCCATCATGCCTCTGCCTGTGGGAGTCATGCTTGTAACTGTCAGCCTTGCAATGGCCTCCTGGGACTTGTAGTTTCACAACAGCTGGAGGGCCGCCAGTTTGAGACCACTGATCTAAACAGTCCGTCGGATTTACAAATACTGTAGTTAAGCATATAAGCTCCGTTTTGTGTTGAAAATAACTGTGAAATCTAAAACTCCGGTGGGTGTAACAAGATGTCCGCTTGCCCCCTTCTCACTCTATCATTACTGTGCAGGAGTGTGGGGTGTAGCGAGATGGCGGCAACAAAAACGTCACTTCCTGACGAGACAGCGGCCGCCGCCGGGTGTACCAAGATGGCCGCCGCTCCGGAGCTAGCCTGAAGCCTTTCCTATGGCCGAGGCAGCGGAGCGCTCCGCGGATCGCGTGGTGTGCCGATCCGAACAGGTTGACCCGTTTGGATTACAGATCGGTGACGATCTGTTGCACCACTGCCGGGAACCACACGCCGTTTTTCATGTTTTTTTTCCCGTCAATCGTCTATTTTTTTTTTTTAGATTCCACTGTCATCGGTTGTTAAGGACACGGCGACCGGCTTCCCAGCTCCCTCCTTAGCAACCAGCTATATACCATGTTTTAAACAGAAATAAAAAAACGCAAAACGCATCACATGACAAACACAACATTTGAGTTTCTGGTGCCATTCCATTGAAGTCCATTACACGCAAAATGCTGAAAAAAGTCCCCGGTTCTTTTCAAAAACGCACTAGCCGCAAAACACATAAAATGTATTATATTGCAGCTTACCAATCATTAGATGTGGTGGCTGCATTTGTGGTTCTAAAGCCTACACATTTTCTACTTTAACCACTTGCCCTCTGGAAGATTTACCCCCCCCCATGACCAGTCCATTTTTAGCGATATGGCATTGCGTTACTTGACAATTGCGCAGTCGTGCCACGCTGTACCCAAATACAATTTCTGTCTTTTTTCTCCACAAGTAGAGTTTTTTTGGGAAGTATTTGACCACCTCTGCGTTTTTTTTTTTTGCGCAAAAAAAAAAGTACAACAATTTTGAAAAAAAAAAAAACTAAAAAAAATTTGAGGTGTACCGAATGTAAATTTTGCTGCCGAAACTGAAAATTTAGGATGAACTTGGCCTAAACTGAAACCGAAAATGACAGTTTAAAAAAAAAAAATATATAACATATATATATATATATACACACATATATATATATATATATATATATATATATATATATATATTTATATACGATTTCATTATATTTAGACTTTTTAATCAATATCATGAATTGAAATTAATATGAAATTATTGTCGGCCATTACTGGCACCTTTAGCGCAAGAAAAAGGCATCCCTTTAAATATGCATGTCTTCACACTAGTCCGGTGCGCTTCTGTTGCGATGTTAAAAATCCTGCTTGCTGCATTTTCGGTCAGTTAAAAAAATGCACCTCCCCGCTGAAATGCATTGAAAACACAGCAAGAACGCATCAATAGCGCACCCGTGTTACGCTTCTGATGCGGCACTTAAAACCGCGCCATTAAATCGGCACCTTTTTCTCTATCGGCAAAATGCAAAATTTCCGGCAGATATATTTTGGCCACCGAAATGTAATAATTTTTACTTTCAGCTGTAAAACATATCCAATAAAAATAACAAAATCTAATTTCTTTATAAATTTAGGCCAATATGTATTCTGCTACATGTCTTTGTTAATAAAAAATCCAAATAAAAACGTATGTAGATTGTTTTGCACAAAAGTTATAGCGACTACAAACGATGGGATATATTTATGGAATTTTCACATTTTCAATGCCATTATCCTTTTCTCTTTTTTCTCCATCGGCAAAATTCAGAAAAGACCATTTGTGACGTTTATATCTGCCTAGGGTTCAGTTTTAATAAATTGAAGCAAAACTTGGTCTGTTGCCCATACCCTTAAAATAAAGTTTTTTTTACTTCAATGAATGATTTTGGGCACTAGGACAATTGAGGCATTCTGGTCCAGATTCTGTAAGGTAGTGCCACAGTACAAGCGACATCCCCGTCAAAGTGCGATTATTATCTTGCTTGACATTTAAACCAAAATACAGCTTAGAGATATAAACTCCGCCGGCCCCGCAGCCACGTATTTTTAGTCTCTCTTAAACAAACAGGCTCCGTTAAACTTTGCCACCAAATATAGGCAATATCCCAGTGAGAACATTTCATCATCAGTGTGCTAACTTGTTTACTGCATTCGGATTCTTGGAATGAGAGGCAGGAGGGCATTTTAAAGGTCTGTGGCTCAATGTACATATAAAAGCATAGAACAAAACACAAGAAAAAATAAAACTTACAATGCAGATAACCTTCAGAATACAGCCGGGCTCAGTTTTTATAATCTATGATATTCATTTCAAAGAAGTGCAAATACTGTAAATGACTATAAATTCGTGCTGCGAGAACACAAGATCTCACTGCGGACCTTGACCCCCCCCATTTTGCTAATTCCAGAATTTAATCTTTACACACTCCCTGTAAAAAAAAAAAAAAATTGCATAGTTTTTTTTGTTTATTAATTCAATATCTCTTTAGGGCTCGTGCACACAGATGTTAAAAATGTTGCGTTTGGATCTTTACAGTCATATAAAAACATGGATACAATTTAAAGGAGAAGTACAGCCAAATCTCGTGGGACCGAAGCTGCATCCAGCTAGGCAAGTATGATTTATATATATATATATATATATATATATATATATATATACAGTAAACCCCCCTCCATCGCTGGGGTTAGGTTCCGGACCCACCCGCGAAAAGTGAAAAACCGCGAAATAGAAAGACCCTATTTAAATACACCCTAGGCATGTTTTGTTAATTTTTTAATAGCATTTAAAGGTCTTTAAACACACTTTTATGCAATAGAAACACATTAAAGATAGAGAGAGAGAGATCAAGAGGATTTTTAAAACACAAAAATATTGTCTTAACTGTACAGTACAGTAAAAATAGAGTACATAACTGCGAAAATGGCGAAATATTACCACAATATCAGTATAACAGGTCCTAATTAAAATACCGCGATATACCGGGACCGCAATAACTGAACCGCAATATAGCGGGGGTTTACTGTATATATATATATATATATATATATATATATATATATATATATATATATATATATATATATATAATAAAACAAACAAACAAAAAAAAAAAAGGGAAAAATAAAAAGATAAGAAAAAAAATAACGAAAATAAAAATAAAAAAAATAAAAAACAAACAGATTCCCATATTTCTCTTTTAAAGGAGAAGTACGGCCAAAGCTTTTTTTGTCCATACTTCTCCTATGAATCACAGAAGTACAGTTTGTTCTGCACTCCTGTGCCCCCTATTTCAGCCGACCGTGGGTAAAGCCAGCTGTCAGCTGACGTCCAGGCTCTGGAAAAATCCTGACCATGTGGTCGAAATCCACCCAGATGCCTGAATCAGCACATGTCTGACCCTCCCCATCATCCGCTGAGAGTCGGAGCAAGCCCCTCCCACCCGCTCCACAGCCCAGTGCTGCAGTAAGTTCTGGAGGGGAGAGCAGAGAGCCAGTGACTGACAGTCATGGCTCTCTGCTCAGAGCAGAGGTGAGAATTGAGCGATCAGCAGCGTTTCATCACTCAGTTCTCAGGGCAGAGTCGGCGGGGCACAGATGCAGCACTGCATCCACCTAGGTGAGTATAAAATTTTTTTTTTTTTTTTTTTTTTTTAAACCCGAACTTCTATTTTAACCCCTTCAGATCTGTGCTATAGCCAAATGAAGGCTACCTACTTTGCCAGGAGGCTGTCAATAGACATCCTCCCCTTTGCACGGTCCCCGCAGGGCACGCACTGTGATCACAGAATCAATGAGACTCGGGTGATCACAGATCCCGGCCCCTTATCACATGATCAGCTGTCAGCCAATGACAGTTGATCACGTGATGTAAACAGAAGATCGGTAAACGTTTTGCTTTTCTTCTCACGCTGACAGCGCAAGAAGAAAAAAGAGCCGATCAACGGCTTCTGTGCTCGGTCCCAAAGAGGAAGATGCACAGCCATCTCATCTGTGCCTACAAATCAGTGCCCACCAGTACATAACAGTTCCAGCAATCAGTGCCACCTATCAATGCCCACCAGTGGTGCCATTCAGTGCCACCTAGCAGTGCTGCCCATCAGTGCCACCTAGCAGTGCTGCCTATCAGTGTCACCTACCAGTGTCCATCACTGCCACCCATCAGTGCTACCTCTTAGTGCCCACCAATGCCACCTATCAGTGTCCATGAGTGCCGCCTTATAAGTGCCCATCAATGCAGCCTATCGGTGGCCATCAGTGCAGCCTCATCAGCGTACATCAATGAAGGAGAAAAATTACTTGTTTGCAAAATGTAATAACAAAATATAAAACGGTTTTGCATTTTTAATTTTTTTCGGTCTATTTGATTTTTTTTAACAAAAAATTTAAAACTGCATAGGTGATCAAATACTACCAAAAGAAACTATTTGTGGGAAAAAATATGTTGTATGACCGCGCAATTGTCGTTCAAAGAGTGACAGCGCTAAAGCTGAAAATTATGTGTAGTAACCAAAATCATAAAATCATGGACTACATATCCCATAGTACCTTGCTGCCTGCAAGTGGAGATTCCTGTACTGACTCCTCCTCCTATCAGCACCTCTATACAGTAGCTCAGAAGGCAGGCTCTGTGAAATGTGTGACACAGCAGTGCCTACATACAGGGCCTAGTGACTACGTGTCACAGAATTCCAGGAAGTAAATGTGTGGGGATCATTACAAAGTAAGTTTAGACTTTAAGATTAACCGCTTCCGAACCACCCACCACAGATTATTATATATATATATATATATATATATATATATATATATATATATATATATATATATATATATATATATATATATATATATATATATATATACACACACACACACACACACACACACACACACACACACATACATACATACATACATAACACACTGCAGTAGTGCGGCAGGCCTGCGCAAAATCTTGTACCTGTACGCAAATTCGTGCACGTGATGTAGGGGGCATGGGCGCGCCACTCCTGCTGTGATTGGACACAGTGGGAGCCAATCAGTGGGTCCAGCGGCCGCCCGGACCTGCCGATCGTTCTGTGGAGAGAGAGCAGTGGTGTGCCTATGTAAATGAGGCAAACTGCTGATCTGTCAGGGAGCAAAAGAGAGATCTTATAGCTGAAACACAATCTCTCTTTGTCTCCAGTGTATGCATTCCCCCCCCCCCACAGTTAGAAAGCAGCTCCCAGGCACACACTTAACCCCTTGATCGCCCCTGGTGTTAACCCTTTCCCTACCATTTATACTGTGACAGTGTTTTTTTTTTTTTTTTTTAGCACTGATCACAGTATTGGTGTCACTGGTCCCCAAAAAGTATCATTTGGTATCCAATTTGTCCGCCGCAATGTCGCAGTCCCACTAAAAATGGCTAATTGCTGCCATTACTTGTAAAAATAGAAATAAAAATGCCATAAATATATCCCATAGTTTGTAGACCCTATAACTTTTGCGCAAACCAATCAATATACTTTTGGGATTTTTTTTACCAAAATGTAGCAGAATAAATATTGGCCTAAATTGATGAAGAAATTCGATTTTGAAATTTTTTTTTATTGGGAATGTTTTATAGCAGAAAGTAAAAAATATAGTTTTTTTATTCAAAATTGTCAGTCTTTTTTTGTTTATAGTGAAAAAAATAAATAAAGAAAAAAAAACGCAGAGGTGATCAAATACCATCAAAAGAAATCTCTATCTGTGGGAAAAAAAGGACATCAATTTTATTTGGGTACAGCATCGCACGACTGCGCAGTTGTCAGTTAATCACCGGCTGCATCTACAGTAAATATCTCCTAAACGCTGCACTTTTAGGAGATATTTACAGTACTTATAAGTTTTAATATATGCATGGAAGCTTACTCCCACTTTAATAGGAGTCTGCTAAAAGTAATTGAAATACAGTGTGGAAATGAACATCTGATTTTATATTTTGACCACAGATACGCTTTAAGAAAAACTATGACACATTTGCATTAATTAAACAGATAAAATGATTTCCAACATTCCTAAAACTTTTTTCCATTAGAAAGTTCTTGTCCAGTTCCAGTTGCTGTACTGTAAGGCCGGAACACCATAATCAGTGATGTATCCAGTGAGCGAAAAAAAATTGCGACTTGCATCAGGTGACCATGTTGCTCTGACCGGTCTTGCACAACATAAGGAGGAATGTTTTGAAAATAAACATGATTGTGAAATGGAAAATGTACTGTAGCTGTGTAAATAATAATGATTAAAGGGGACCTGTCAAATGGTAAATAAACTGATTCTAGTGGAACTTGAAAGTAAAAAGGAATACACTAAAACAAGTACAGTAAACCTACAGTATATTCATGGGCGTCCGCAGGTAGGGGTAAGGGGGGGGGGTGCCCCCCCCCCCTGGAATCAGGGATCGGATCAGGAGTGATGACCCCCATCACCCCTCTCTGTCACCCACTCTCTCTCGCACTCCTCTGTCTTTTTCACCCCCCTCTCTCTGTGTCACCCAATGTCTCTCTCTGTCACCCCCTCTGTCTTTCTGTCACCCCCCCCCCACATGTATGCAGTTTCTAAAGTCTCTTGTGCCATGTCCGCAGTCTCTTGAGCCATGTATGCAGCTTCTGGTCATTTCTTGTGCCATGTATGCAGTCTCTTACAGTCTCTTGGGCCATGTATGCTGTCTCTTACAGTCTCTTGGGCCATGTCCGCAGTCTCTGACAGTATCTTGGGTCATGTCCGCAGTCTCTGACAGTCTCTTGTGCAATGTCTGCCGTCTCTGACCATCACCTGTACTACGTCTGCAGTCTATGACCATGATAATGTGATAATGACATTGTCGAAAAGGGTCAGAGCATGGGTCACCTTAAAATGATGCCCCCCCCTGAAAAAAGTTCTGCGGACGCCCATGAGTATATTCTGTACAGCTTTATTGTCTAGTGCAGCCTTTTTCAACCAGGGTGCCTTCAGGTTACTTCAGGGGTGCCTTGGCAAAATGCCTACAATTTTAAATTTAGCCAAAAATTCTATACAAGCCAGTGGGTGGATAAAGCCCAAAACCAAAAGTGTTCATTGTGCACCATTACAACCTTCTATCCACCGGTGTCCTACCAACGTCATTGGTTGATAAGGAGGACATTGGGCACCTGAACAGCATCCTTGTTTGCCCCTCTCCATCAGCACTGAAGTCACATTAGCTGAGTGAAGGAAGGGAAACTGAGGGAGAAGTGAAACCTCAGAATACTAGTCAGTACCAGTGTGCAAAGGTATATTTGCTTTGGAAGAATAAATCACCTCTAACATTGGGTGTCCTATGAATTTGGATGTTGGTGTGTTATGTAAAATTATTAGTGTCACCTTTTACATTTTAGAATGGGGGGCCTTCGAGATTGTGCACAGTTTTAAAAAGGTGCCTTGACTGAAAAAAGTTTGAAAAACACTTGTCTAGTGCAGGGTTTCCCCAATCAGGGTTCCACTGGAGCCTAGGGTTCCTCTAAAGGTTGCTAGGGGGTTCCTTGAGCAATGACCAATTTCTGCCTCTCAGATAAGTTCCCACTAGCATCATTGATCTTTTTTAGCCATCTGTAATGCCCCTTTCACACTGACGGACCCTTCAGGTCCGCCTGTCAGTTTTGACGGCGGACCTGAACAGGCGCTCCATGCTGGTCTATGGAGCGACAGATGTCAGCAGAGACATGTACGCTGACATCCGACTCGGTCCGATCCGCCAAAAGCAGACGGATGGCCCTACGTCCAGATCAGTCGCTGGCGGATCGGGTGAGATCTGATGAAAACGGACACGCTGTCCGTTTTCATCCGATCTCTCCATTGAGACCAGCTGCGCTGGACAAACCCCTCCCCGCTCAGTGAGCAGAGAGGGACCTGTCATCCGCCGGTTCAGCGGAGATCAACGGAGAGATCTCAAACTGAGCCGGCGGACAGATGCGGACTCCGTGGAAGCGGAGTCCGCCTCATGTGAAAGGGGCCTAAGGGAATTATTCTCCCCAATGACCACAAGTGTAAGAAGCGTTCTTCCCACTGACCATTACACTAAATGTATCATGAGCTGTAGATATATACATTTTAGCAGAGGTTCCTTGAGACCACAAAGGTATTTCAAGGGTTCCTCTGTGTTGAAAAGGTTGAGAAAGGCTGGTCTAGGCAGTGGCAAGAGTAGTAGTAGACCCCAGAAGGTGCGCACTAATTTCTGTGCTGTGCTCCCCCACAGGCCTGTTCTGCCTCCAGAGCCCTCCAAGAAATGCACATTACTCCTGGGTATGGAGACAATACCACCCCCCCCCCCCCCCCACAATTCATAGAGAGTTCAGTGAAAGCACCCAACTGCCATACGTAGTTGCTGGTGGGTTCCTGCTAAGTGTTTTGCAACTTTCCTTTAGACGGTTGAACTTAGATGTGGTGTTTTAGGGGGACCTCAGTTACAGAGTTAAGGATTCCCTCTGGAAGATTAGATTAGCTTTGTTGGAGATCTATCATATAGTGTCAGCGGCCCAGGTGTGGCGTAGGGTTTTGGTCAGGGCAAGCTGTTTTCTCAACGGACAATCAAGCTGCCTTGGAGATTATCAACAAAAGCAGATCTAGGTCATTAATCATCATGTCCTGCATACGCAGGCTGATTTATCTGTCCCTGCCGTTTCATTTTCACATGCATTGTAGGTTTACCAGTGGGGCAGAGAATGTAATAGCAGATGCTCTGTCGCAGCTTAATTACCCGTTGTTTTTTCGACAGACAGCTTATGTCACGGCCTGGAAAACCTTCCAGGTTTTCCAGTCCCGTTATCCTTGGTTTAATGGTCATGGCGTTTGATACCTGCTGGCGTCTGTTGCTTTTTGCCACTCACAAGTGAAGCGGTCATCTGGCACGATCAAAACGTATCTAGCAGGGGTTCAGCATTTTTTGTCTTTACAGGACCCGAATAGACCGTTCATCTTTTCAGCCCATTCCATCAAGGCCATTCTGAGGGGTATTCGGAGGAGTAGTCCTTCTATCAGCAGACTCCCTATCTCTGGGCATATTTTCCAGGGCATGTCTGATTTTCTGACCATGTCGCCTTTCGGGAGGCTGCTCAGCGTGGTCCTCAAAAGCAGCTATATATTTGGCGTTCTATGGGTTCCTCAGGCCGGTCAAGTTCCCGTGTGCTCACAATTAGCCAGTTAGACATCCAGATCATTTCTGGTTACATTTGGTTGCGTGCAAAACACAGCAGTTTGGGGCCGGTACAGATGTCAGGTTTTTCAAGTCTGGCAGTGCTTGGTGCCCCGTTGCAGTTTTGGACCAGCTAATTGCGCTGGTCATAGACAAACCTAGGGATAGTCCCTTGTTACCCTTCCCTCATGCTCCCCTCACGGCGGCACAGTTTACCAAGCATTGCCGCACATTATTGACCAACCTGGGGTTAAACCCTGCAGTTTTTTTCTGGTCACGCTTTCAGAAGAGGGGTGGCTTCCGCAGCATATCGACAGGGGATCCCGGCTCACATTATTAAGAAGTTGGGTAGATGGAACTCAGCATGTTTCTCCAGATATGTCCCGGATCCAGATGTTGAGATGTCTCAGGCTATCAGGCATTTAGCGGACTGATGTTATGTTTTTACGTCAAATAAATCTGTTTGCTGATTTATCCTACTGTCTTTATTTTTGTCCCCTTAAGGCGCACTGACCACGTGACTTTTGGCACGCCCCAGGTAACTTCTTATTTTTTCCTCTATCAGATTTCTTACCCGATCTTTCATAAAGACTCCAAGTACAAATGTAAACTAGCCCTAAGAAGGAAACCCCTAGCCAACGCTGATGAGCAATCGGGCTGGTAACAGCATTATGGAAGTGGGTATACAGGGCTTGTATAGACTAGGGCAGCCTTTCTTAGCCAGGGTTCCATGGAGTCTCGAGGTTCCTCCAGAGGCTGCTAGGTGTTCCTTGAAAAATGGGCAATTTTTGCCTCGCATTTAACCCATCAGCAAATTAAGGGCACGTTTACCCTTGCAATTGGGAAGGGTGGTAAAAATCACACAGTTGATACACTATGGACTACTCTTTAGAGGCCTGGCCTAGGTGTAAACTAGCCCTAAGAAGAAAACCCCTATCCAGTGCCAACGAGCAATTGGGCTGGTAACAGTAATATGGTGGTGGGTGTGCAGGGCTCAGAGGTTCCTCCAGAGGTTGCTAGGTGCTTCTTGAGAAATTTCTGTCTGACAACAATGATCTTTTTAGCAAACTGTAAGGAGGGGTGTGGGGTGTCACCCTACTGACCACACATGAAAGGAACAATATTTCCACTGACCATCACACTGTACTGTGAGTTGTACATACAGTAATAATTAGCAGTGGTACCCTGAGACCAGAAAGCGATTTCAAGGGTGGGAAGGGAGGGGGGAACATTCTTTATTTTAGCTCTTTTGTAACATCAAAAATTATTTAATAAGTCCCACACTGCTTCTAGGGCATAACAGAAGTAAAGATGGACTTAAGAAATTTTGGTATGCAAAAATATTACACTTAAAGAATTACTAATCTATCTTATTTTTCTGGACAAAGACCTTGTTTACCGAAGATGTAAATTGCATTTTGGATAATTTCTCCATATGTTCTGGGACTGTCCAGTCATTTCGTCCTATTGGGACAGCAGTGTTTTCAGAGATTAACCTTAGGTTACAAATGTCCCTGCCTGTGTTAGCAGAGTTGGCCTTGCTGGGGGTTCACGAGAATGCCCAACGTTCTCACCACTCTAAGCTATTGATTTCCTACCTCCTATTCTATGCCAAAAAGGAGATTCTCATGAAATTGACCTTGCCATCCCCTCCATCTCTCTCCTCCTGGAAAGTACTGATAGACGCAGCCCTGCCTATGTATAGGATCACATATATAAATAGAGGGAATAAGTGGAAATATGATAAGGTGTGGGCTCCTTAGAACTCCACCTGAGAATATCAATTTATTATGCACAATGTTGCACTCTGTATAAGGTCTGGAGTACTAGGTTGCCTCCTCCTCCTCCTTTTCTCATTCGTTCTCCTCCTTTTGCTGTCTCAGCTTCCCTGCATTTTCCGGAGTTGATTTATTGTTTGCACTATCCTCCATGCTCAACTGTCAACTGTCAATAGTACCTTGTATGCCATTATACGCCTTCCCTGTACGTGTGTGAGTACAATGGCTCCTGCTGTTGCTCGAGTCCTGTGTCAAGAGAAAGAGAGAGGGGAGAAGAGATTCAGCCATGCAAAGCGCTGGATCTATTCCCCCCTCTCTTCCCCTTCACACGGGGGGGGGGGGGGGGGGTATGGAGACAGAAAAATAGAAAATGTTTTTTACCCTAATGCAAAGAATGCATTAGGGTAAATAACGTTTTTAGCTTTAGTATCACTTTAATGTCTTAGGCAATGTTTATATTTTCGTTTGGGGGGCAGTTTTTCATACATTCTTGGATTGCCGACACGTCTGCAAAAACATGCGCCTTTCATGACACTCTTTGGACAACTTCTGTTTGTCTGTCAGCTTGTGCGGCACAAACCGCAAACAGATCTTCCACTTGCCCAAATCTTCGCAGACGATGGTGTGCACCGTGTCCTTGCAAGTGCCCAATTCCTCCACCATCAATCGTGGGGTCAGTTGCCGATCTCATGCCAGCATTTGTTGCACTCGCTCGATCCTGTCTGGGGTTCTGCTGGTTGACCATCTCCGTTTTCCCCAACTTGTATCAGAACTTGATGTTCACTTGTTTCTCCATTGTACTGTGACCCTGGGATGTCCAGTCTGCCGGTCCTTTTGAGCCTTTCTATGCCTGTTTGACTCCCTGTTGCTGACAGGGGGTCCATCAGTTCCGGTAAGCGTACATCCATTCCATATTTCACTCAAAGAGTTGCACCAGAGGATCTAGTTCAAGACAGCCTCGTTTTGACACCTTCATTGTTTTATCACTTTGGGACATTTATATAGTCATGGTTTATACCTCATTTGCACATTGGAAATTTTTTCATGATTGGTTCATTTTAGGGAGCACATCCCAGTGTTTTTTATTGTATATGATTGCTTTATCCCAGGGAGCACATCCCAGTGTTTTTTATTGTATATGATTGCTTAATCCCAGGGAGCACATCCCATTGTTTTTTTATTATTTTGATCTTTCTGTTTTTTTGGGCCTTGTTCTATGGGTTTCACACCTATTCACTCATTTTAGCGCTACACTCACCCACATTGCCTACTGTGAGCCTACCTCTCACACAGACTACGTTAGACCGACTGTAGAGGGTTTACCCTGACGGTCATGTGTAATCCACACTTCTCAATGTGTCTCTGGATAGCCACGTGAATGCGCGTGCACCTGGCCCATGTTGCTGTTGAGTTATCAGACCATTGACCAAACTTTTTAGACACACCTCATATTTTGTCAAACTCTGGACTAAACCCATTGGAGGTTCTGAGGTTGAACTTTACAGATACAAGTTTCCTTCAAACCTGGTTAACAAGATGACTTGGAACAATAGGAAATTGAAAGTGAAGGGTTTTAATTAACCAATAAATGTATATTAAACCTGGAATGGTGGAGTTGAGAAGTTTGTGGTCTTATATAGTCATAACATCTGCTGGATTTCTTGTGTTCATGCTACAAGAGGTGTTTGTATGCCCCGGAGGTTAGATCACGGCGTAGTTTCACAATAATAATTCAGCCTATAATACCTGGGCATGCTGTTTCCATTACTGACAATGAAAGAAGACATGTGGATTGCTTTATCTGCTCTCTGCAATAATTAACATCATCTGCAATTAGTCGTGACCAGCATCATATGAAACCAATATAGAAGCACATGTGCATGTTTATAGTGGGCTGCAAAGGTCACTCTGGTGGCAGCTTGAAAGATTAATGTTTAGAGTTATTATTTAACATATCGATGCATCATTTATTCAGGACATAATCACATATGCACAGTACAAAATAAATCCCTCCTGCAGCATTCTCATCTTCTTAATGGCCTTGAATCTTTGCATGCATCAATATGAGCTAGTGTGTTCGCAGGTTCCAACAACCCCTTCCCTCTGTGCCAGCTGCAGCCTTGCCCACACAGCTGAGCATGGAAGTTAACCTGCATATCAGAAAATCTTATGACAAGATGTAGTCCCCCTCAATAGCCTTGAAAGAAGCTATAAGAATACGTTTTCATGACATAAGCCATTCATCTCCGTTCCAAAGCAGAGTCTTCCCACTACTACCTTAGAGTGTTACTAAACCCACAACAGTAAAATTAGTCTGTATATGCAGTAAAGCATGCTTGTTATACTCACTGTGCAACCCAAGAGGTTATCCTACGCATTGTGTAAAAAGTCTGATCCTGTCTTCTCTGATCTTTCCCTTCCTTCAGTGTCCCCAAGCCATCTGCTAAGAAAACATAGCCCTAGGAAGCACTCTGCACATGCTCAGGTTGGTGTATATTGCTAGAGATTTTTTTTTTTTTCTGGGAGGGTGCCTGTTTGATCGGTACAGGGCCAATCAGCACAGTCCAGAGGGTCGGAGGTCATGCAGCCTCATAGGCCAGTCAGAGGAGAATGAAAACTCCTTTTACAAGCTTTAACCAGTGCTTGGCCGGACACTGATAGAAGTCACAAGACTGCTACACTATATTACCAAAATTATTGTGAGGCAGTGAGCCAGTCAACAGTAAGTGGATTCAAACATGCTTGGGACAAACGTAGATACACATCAGGGGGCTCCAAACTTTCTAAACAAGGGGCCATTTTATTGTCCTTTAGACTTTAAAGTGGTCGGACTGTGTTTAGCGGGAGTGGAAATTTTTATTGCCATCAGTGGGAGTAAGCAGTGCCACATCTGGTATTAGGGAGAGGAATAGTGCCGCAGTTTGGGGACCACTGATCTATACTAAAAAAATAAAATAAAAAAAAAAAAAAGGAAAAATATCAGGGTTGCACTGATACCAGTATCGGTATCAGTGCCAATACCAAGTATTTGCACAAGTATCAGTACTCGTGCAAATGCACCGATACCTGAAACCGATACTTTCAGGCTCGGCTCTTTGAGCTGTCAGTGGGTCTCGCCTGTGTTAAAGAAGTCCGGTAATTGGAGCTGTAAAAAAAAAAAAAAAAGTGTTTATTAACAACATTGCTCATCCCTGAAACACTAAAATAAAAAGAAACATTGTTTCTGTTTGTATATTTCTGTTTCTTCATCTGCAGATCAAAGGGATGAACAAATGTTCCTCTGTTAAATGCTCCGACATTCTGGCCCCCGCTATTACACACCTAGTAAATCAGTCGTTCAAAGAAGGATTGGTTCCGAATTCTCTCAAGCAAGGCATCATCAAACCATTGCTAAAGAAACCCAACCTCGATCCCCAAGATCCGAACAATCGCAGACCGGTAACAAGCCTGAACACCATTTCCAAGATCATGGATAAAGCAGTAGTACAACAGCTTCAACTACACCTGGACACACACAAGCTCTTGGACCCACTACAATCAGGCTTCCACTCAGGCCATGGCACAGAAACGGCACTCCTGAAAATATGGGATGATGCCCTAGAAGCAGCGGATGATGGAGAATCGTGTCTTCTGGTATTGCTGGATCTCAGTGCGGCGTTCGACACAGTGGACCACAACACTCTTCTCAGCCGCCTCAAGGAAGTGGCAGGAGTTACAGATGGAGGTCTTCCATGGTTCGCTTCCTTCTTAGGAAACCGGTCACAGACAGTAAAACTAGGAGCCTTCACTTCAGAAACCCGGGCAGTTACGTATGGAGTCCCTCAAGGATCACCATTGTCACCAGTACTGTACAACATTTACATCCGGCCACTCTTCAAAATTATCAGCAAATCAGATCTATGTTTCCACTCATACGCGGACGACACTCAACTGTACTTCCGTATCACCAGACAAAAAGACCAGCACCACGAACTAGGAAAGTGTCTCACATTTATAGATGACTGGATGACCACTAGCTCCCTCAAACTAAATGGATCGAAAACAGAACTACTGCTCCTCGACGCAAACCAAAGGAAAAAGACAAAGACCCCTTGGACACCACCAACCATCCTTGGACAGACCATTCTTCCAAGCAACAAAGCCAAAAGCCTTGGAGTAATCTTTGATTCAGAGATGACCATGGAGGCACAAATAGGATCCGTAATCAGTGGATCCCACCATCTCCTTCGCCTGCTACGCAGACTCATCCCCTTCATCCCGGAAAAGGAAAAAGCGGTAGTAGTAGGAACGATCATCAATTCGCTTCTCGACTACGCAAACTCCCTCTACATAGGATTACCGGATTACCAGATTGCGCACCTTCAAATTGTCCAGAACACAGCAGCGAGATTAGTCACCGGAAAGAAACCATGGGAATCCATCTCCCCATCCCTAAGGACCCTCCATTGGCTCAAGGTAAAAGACAGGATCACATTCAAGACCCTCTGCCTCACCCACAAATGTACACAAGGAAATGCGCCTCAATACCTTTGTGAGAAAATAGAAAAATACATACCAAATCGCAGCCTTCGATCAACAAACCAAACCGCCTTCTCATCCCCAAAGCCCGCTACAAATCGAAGGGAGAACGAAGATTCGCAGTACAGGGACCTCGACTATGGAATGCTCTACCAAACAACATCCGCTTGGAAGAAAACCATCAGGCCTTCAGGAAAAAACTCAAGACCCACCTCTTCTAAACATGGCATCACAACAAGAGCAGACAAGCGCCTTGAGGCGATTCAGTTCGCATTTGCAGCGCTATACAAATCATTCATTCATTCATTCATTCAACCCCTTATTAACCCTTAATTTACTTTAATCAGCCTTAATTAATTCCCTATTCGCCTCCATTTAATTATTATTTTCCTGCTTTTTTTTTTTTCTTTTGTTCATGTCTATTTTATAAACGATAAACAATGAAAACTTTTTTTTGTTTGCTTTGTTAGTGAATATTTTTATACATATATTTACACATTTGACACTGAAAAAGCGCTAAAAAAATTATTTAATTTGTAAATAACTTTTCAATGCTTTGTACCGCTTGGTCTTTTTTCTGTCGTCACTTTTCTATGTTTCTATATTGGATTCCTGCCCTGGTCCCCCACTGCACTCAGTGGTTTTTCCCTATGACCCCTACATCAGTACAGTGTCTTGTAGTGTCATAGGGCTCAGCGGGAGTAACTACTGAGTGTAGCGGGGGGACACAGGAGATTAACACTCCTGAAGTATTGGATTTGGCCGTTTTTCTTTAGCCGTTGGTGCACTGCAGAAGTTATCGGTGACTTGGGCTGAAGGAGAAGGATGTATCAAGTTCATCTTTGAAGGCAGCTTTATTTTAGATATTGTTTTTAGCAATATAAATACTAACTGAAAACCAAGCTTCCAAAGCACAGAGGATCCACTGTAAGATATCTATGTACACACACATTATCCATTGCACAGTATGACAAGGGCATAATGGAATACACACAGACATATGTGTGTGATTTCTTTCATGTCCTGTCCTTCATCACTCTTTGAAATAAACACATGGGTTTGTGGCAGCAAAATATGTTGTGTTGTGCTTTCTCCTCTCAATTCTTCCATTCATCAATGGATCCTGCGGTCTTGCTGCCAAACACATAAGGTGTGGAGGAATAACGCAGTGCAGACAACCCGCCCTTCTATTCATCCCCCCAGAAGTGGAAACAGATGTGATTGACGCTGTCCGCTGAAAATGTTATGTCACAATGAACTGCTGACGTCTCCGCTTTGTAAACTGAACAGCTAATACCGCTGTCAGCTGTCTAGGGCCTTCGTTTAGGAACCGTGTCAACAACAGAATATTCAAGAGGACCTGTCACTTACAAAAAAGGCAACCATGCTTCTGTCACAATTAGCTACTGACAGCTTCAAAACACAGCTCTATAAATGGACAGAGGAAAGTAAGTCAGCAAGTGGAATGTCTTTTTTTTTTGTAAATTTAAAAAAGGAAACATGGTGTTCTAAAGGAGCGGTTGTGTTCTCGCAGAGGACGGGTGTTTTTTTTTTTCAATAATTCAATCTTTAACATTTTCTCTTGTTACATTTGCATGCAATTTTCATACTTTATTTAACATACTAGAGTCGATTTACTTCTTATATATATCCAGTCTGGAGATTGGCTCCCCCAGCGCCTCTTGTCCCCTTCCTCCTCTCCCATTTCCCCTCTCCGAAAAAAATAAAAATAAAAATCCGTGCCATATGTATGGGATTTCTCCTCCCTATGCGTTTATGTAGGTGTGTAATAATATAGTTTGTTAATTAGTTTATGTGAAAAAGTAAAATTTCCCTTATATGTGCTCTTTGTGTATTTATTTACTATTTGAATTGTGTCCTCTATCCGGAGTGCCTTTTTCTTATGTGTTTATATGTTTATTTATTTGATTTAATACATTCCGTTATGTGTGCTGTACGTGCCATGTTTAATAGGTCGCAGAGGACCAGAAATGGCTGTTGCTAGGCAGATCGTCCTAATCTGCCTCTTCCAGCGCCACAGTGATCTTCTCTCCTTCCGTCTTCTAGTGAATGGGGCGCGGTGTTTTATGGGAACTGTGTCCCACAACACACCGCGTTCCCCATTCACAAATTAGACTCGCGCATGCGCAGTAGGGCGCGCGCCGACTCGCGCATGCACAGTAGGAAACGGGAAGCCGCTTCCCTTACTGAGGATGGCGGCGCTGGAACCGGATCGCCGAGGGACATCTCGGCCTCCACGACCGACATCGCGGGCGCCCTGGGAGGGTAAGTGTACTTATTAAAAGTCAGTAGCTACTTTTAGTTAGCTGCTGACTTTTAAAAAAAAAAATTTTTTTAATGTCAAAATTTTTTTTTTAATGTCAAATTTTAATGTCAAATCAGTACTGGTGATCAGCATCATCTTCCAACATGGTAAAAAGTGAACCCGTGATTTGTCACCAGGAGTGAATAGAAAAACATGGTGCTTCTGTATATGGGAAAGCATGTGATCCTTCGTTCTTCTTAAGACCTCCTGCTCTGTAGCTCACTCATCACCTCCTCCCATGCTAGTCTCCAGGACTTTTCCAGAGCCTCTTCAAGCCTATGGAACTCCTTACCCCAATCTGTCCGTCTATCTCCTACTTTATTAGCTTTTAGACAATCCTTGAAAACCCTCCTCTTCAGAGAAGCCTATCCTACCCACACATAACAACTGTATTTTAATGTTGTTCATCTGATCATCCCCCACAGCTACTACCCTTTGTTCCACTGGACCCTCCCTTATAGATTGTAAGCTCTAACGAGCAGGGCCCTCTGATCCCTCCTGTATTGAATGGTATTGTAATTGTACTGTCTTCCCCGATGTTGTAAAGCGATGCGCAAACTGTTGGCTCTATATAAATCATGTATAATAATAATAATCATCACCTGAACAGCCAATCGCCTAGCACCCAGAGTGGTCATGTGAAGGAAGAGGGAGTCCATAGTCCTGTGTAAGCTCCAACCAGGGCAACTTGGATTTTGACAGTGTGCTCCTCCTCTTTGGAGATCATAGGTGAACAGTTCCGCAGGGGAGTGAAGGGAGGGCATGTATAAATAGTGAGTGATACCGGCATTAATCAAACCACAAAATTCACTTTAAAGAACATGTAAGCTACAATGATTGGCCTCTTCTTCTGAAAACACTAATTGCCAGGTTGTCAGCCTGACCCTCTTGCAATCTTTGTACATCAGACTGGGGGAAAGAGAAGCAGCACTATGAGCCAATCAACAATGCTGCACTGCTCATGTGGTAACAAAGGGCATGCTGATAGGAGGAGAGAGTAGAATGGGGCAGAGATGAGCTTATCAACCTGATGCTTCTCCATTCACTCTCCAGTCACAGGCTGGGGGAGGGAAAAAACATGTAACTGTTAACTAACTGCACCAGAAAAAAATCTGGTCTTCTGCTCTGTCAGACAAGAATGTGTTGGTGGGCAGAGCTGTGTAAATCTCAAGACCAAATAGACTGTAATAAAAAAAACTTTGCAGTTAAAGATGGTACCAGATACACTATATTACCAAAAGTATTGGGACACCTGCCTTTGCACGCACATGAACTTTAATGGCATCCCAGTCTTAGTCCGTAGGGTTTAATATTGAGTTGGCTCACTCTTTGCAGCAATAACAGCTTCAACTCTTCTGGGAAGGTTGTCCACAAGGTTTAGTAATGTGTCTATGAGAATGTTTGACCATACATCCAGGAGCGCATTTGTGAGGTCAGGCACGCTCTAATTCGTCCCAAAGGTGTTTTATCAGGTTGAGATCAGGACCCTGTGCAGGCCAGTCAAGGTCCTCCACCCCAAACTCGCTCATCCATGTCTTTATGGACCTTGGTTTGTTCACCGGTGCGCAGTCATGTTGGAACAGGAAGGGACCATCCCCAAACTGTTCCCACAAAGATGGGAGCATGAATTTGTCCAAAATGTCTTGGTATGCTGATGCCTTAGGAGTTCCCTTCACTGGAACTAAGGGGCCAAGCCCAACCCCTGCAAAAAATAAAAAAATAAAAAAAACGCCCACACCATAATCCCCCCTCCACCAAATGATTTGGACCAGTGCACAAAGCAAGGTCCATAAAGACATGTAATGAGTGAGTTTGGGGTGGAGGAACTTGACTGGCCTGCACAGTCCTGACCTCAACCCGATAGAACACCTTTGGGATGAATTAGAGCAGAGACTGAGAGCCAGATCTTCTCGTCTACATCAGTGCCTGACCTCACAAATGCGCTTCTGGAAGAATGGTCAAACATTCCCATAGACACACTCCTAAACCTTGTGGACGGCCTTCCCAGAAGAGTTGAAGCTGTTATAGCTGCAAAGGGTGGGCCAACTCAATATTGAACCCTACGGACTAAGACTGGGATGCCATTAAATTTCATGCGCGTGTAAAGGCAGACGTCCCAAAACTTTTAGTGATATAGTGTATGTATTTCATCTGCGTATGTAGCCATTTGCCCGGCGTTCAGCTGTGATGCATATGCAGGCCTGTATTTGCTGCATAGGGACATTTCAATGGTGATATACTTGTATAACAAAAAAAATAGCAGTTCATGCCTGAAATGTGTGTGCCAAATTTCAGTCAGTGACACTCCCAAATCAAAAACAAACACACTTAGTCTCGGTTCACGGTGGGGCGGCTTCAAAGTTGCCCGACTCTGAAGCCCCCCTCGTTCAGCGCCCTTCCAAAGAGTGCCAAGTGTAAGAAACCAATTCTCCCTCAAAAAGTGGGGTTTGGGACTTTAAATGAGGCGTGTGACATCACACATCTCCATGCCTAAATCTATATGCAAGAAAAAGAGGGTTTGGGAATTTAAATGAGGTAGGTTTAGCATGGCTAAAAGATGAGTCAATGTAAGAAGACATGTTTTATTCAACACATTAAAAAACAGGACATAGCTAAAAGAGTACATGCATAGTAAACAAGCATATCAATCACATATTATTAACCAGATATTTATGAAAACAATCATAGCAACTTAGAGATGACATATTAAGGTATAAGAGTTGTCCATCATAAAGAATCGCTTGAAAAGCAACATGGTGGGGTAACTTGGGACTAGATGAAATAAAACCATCTAAAAAGAAAATAGTGCATCAAAATTGGCCCGACGCACGTTTCGTGGTTTCCTTCCACGTCATCAGGGGCGATTGCACCAATGTCTGTAAAAAAACATAAATGAAACGATATGGTACAATGTTACACCCAAACACGAGAGAGACTATATATGTAAAGGAGGGGAGACATTAACTCATCCCACTAAGTGCTTACATGTCATTTAAGTCTAGACCATGTGAACATGAAAACTAGTGGCTGCTTAAAATGTTCATCCCAGGAACCGTGGAAGGGGCCCGCAGGAAAGCCGGACGCACATCATGATCCCCAGAGAAAAGCAGCCACCAGTTTTCATGTTCATTTGTTCTAGACTTAATTGACATGTAAGTACTTAGTGGGATGAGTTAATTTCTCCACTCCTTTACATACATAGTCTCCCTCGTGTTTAAGTGTAACATTGGACTATATCTTTTTATTTATGCTTTTTTTTTTTACAGACATTGGTGCACTCGCCCCTGATGATGTGGTAGGAAAGCACGAAATGTGCGTTGGGACAATTTTGATGCACCATTTTCTTTTTAGATGTTTTTATTTCATCCACTCCCAAGTTACCCCACCATGTTGCTTTTCAAGCGATTCTTTATGATGGTCTAAGTTGCTATGGTTGTTTTCATGAATATTTGGTTAATAATAATAATAATAATAATAATAATGTGACTGATATGCTTGTTTACCATGCATGTACTCATTTTGTTATGTCATATTTTTTAATGTATTGAATAAAACATGTCTTCTTACATTGACTCATCTTTTAGCCATTCTAGACCTACCCTACATTTAAAGCCCAACCCCTCTTTTTCTTGCATTCTCTTTAGAGAAAGTCCTCTGAACATCCCATAATAGGGATGCCAGGAAAGGCCACTAGGGTAAACACATTGCTCTGGGAAGTAGAAGGTCATTGTAAGAAATTGAGCTGGTCCCATTGACCTTGAGGGCCAAAAAGTCCCCCTGGCGAGGAGTGATCCTGAGAGGTACAATGCACCACAAGGGTTTGACAAGGCAGGGGATTCTTTTAAACAAGGGAATAAATATATGGATGGGATGCAACTCCAAAAACTGAGGCCCCATTTAGACAGAGGCAAGTGGTCCCAGTATGCAGGAGACAGAGAACATTAATGTGTCTTGTGCAGTAGCACAAGAGAGATAGTGAGGAGCAACTGAATGTGATGCCAAGGACAGTGGTGAGTCTGTGGACTCACAGTCAAACTACCTAAGGATTAGTTCAGATGCGAAATTAGATGTCCACTTTTAGAGGTGGGGTGCATCTTCACGCAGAAGGTTCAGAAGAGTTAGCTGACCTCTGGCTTCAAGCCCTACAGGCTGAACTGGAGTCTTCTGTGGGTATCTACTGCTGAAGTAGATCAAGGAGAGGGGTGGGATTCCACCACGGCAGACTTTGTGTTAGGGCAAGAGGACACTTTGACCACCCATGGGGTAGCTTATCAATGTCAAGAGTAGGCGAAAATACATTGTGCATAGAGGGTTAAGCAACAACACAGTCAGAGTGCTCAGAGCATCTGTACGGACTTGAGTCCCATGCAAGACACATGTTTAGATGGATGCAAGTCAGCGCAACGGAAGCACAAGGCTCCAGACATTTTCTCCATCCACTCCATGAAACGGGGGCCTATTTCAGTGGTAGAGGGCTTCCTTTTGAGAGAACATAGTCATTCTGACACGGTTTGCAAGAGTAAAGTCACCATCAACCAGGGGAGAGAACAAGACCAGTCAATTCAAACTGGGATTTAAGAAGGTACTCCAGCTGCCTGTCAGTGAAATCCCCCAAAAAGGCACATGCCCACAACCAGCATAGTGGCATTCCTGGTAACGTGTGTCACTGCGGTATCTATGATGAGAACAGACCACTAGTTTACAAACTGTCCCGTGGACATGGGGTGACCATGGCCTCAACCAATGAAGCTTGAGAAGACTCCAAAGATTACGACCCTTGATGAGTTGGAGTCTTGGGTTCTCAGATTACAGTTGACATTTCCTACTGAGGATACATGGTAAAAGCCCCCCCCCCCAGAACCACCCCAGGAGAGTATGGGCTGTTTGGGTTACCCGGGGCAGCAGGACTATATGTGTCTGTAGGTGAGCAGTGGAAACAGACTAGACAGCGGAGATCCCCATGGTACTTCACAAGCCGGAGCAGGAGCAGCAGCGTGATGGTGCTTCCTTTAGGCTGAATGGCGTGTAATGAAATACGGAGCATGGATAATGCACTCAGTTTCTCAGCCTTAGCCCCTACCATGGTAAAATCGGTGGTGGCAGTAAATATGAAAGGTGCCCAGCAGTGTAAACAGTGAGCTAGCTCTTGATGATGTACCTCAAAGAATCTTACTCACAAAGTGAGTCTTCAGACAATGGGTCCACCTAGAGCTAAGCCAGGACTCAGGACATGGAAAGCACCCCATGGCTAACTAACACAGTACACTCTGGTTTAAAAAAGCACCACGATACATGCATCCAGTCCAGTGGGATACAGCACGGCCTTCAAAGCTATGCTGAGGAAAAACCGATCCAGATATCTGCTATATTGAGACAAGCTCAAGTAGCGGGGTAGAGAGGAATCTTGACTGAAGTCACAGAGGAAAAAATCCACAAGAAGAAAAGAGAAGAGAAGACTAGAAAAAAAAAAATAGGGATCCAACATCCTAGGGTTTATACGTAGCTGGCTTACAATTTTTCTGGTTTCCAGTGTCCAAACCTCCTGCAGATGGCACTATAACCTGACTTTATATAAATTCTCTCTCAGAATCACCAAAGTATCTGAATTCTCGTGTCACTAAATCGCAGAAAGAGAAAATAATATGTTATTCAGAAGTGGATTCAGTGGGCTGAATCAGTCCATGGCTTCTTGTGTATCGTAGATATTTCAACAGCAAGATTTCCCTGTGATCAGGTAAAGACTTGGAGCGCTGCTTAAAGCTAAAGGAGAGCAGATGTCCATACCGGTATTCAGAGAGTGGGAGTCGGCATCATAAACACTAATCCAGAAGTGTATACATATGGGGGGGTAAGACGCCACTTAAAACCGACCCGATACTTCAAATGTAGATACGGCTGTTTAAACCTCAGCCAGAACTGCTCTGGTCACGCCCTGATGCGTCAGAGGGGTGTGTCCGGAGCAGCGCTGGCTGAGGACACAGCCGTATCTACATTTGAACCACCGGGTCGGTTTTTTGAGCAGCGTCTTAGCCGGCATACAGTATGTATACAGCAAAACTTTGCTGTCATAATTCCCAACTTTTCTTGTCCACCTAGGAGATTTTGGAGTTCCCACACACCTCTGTTCCAGCTCCTCATATTTTATTGTCTATAATATATAATAAAATAAGATCCATTAGTGAGCGTGGAACTCAGTTATAATAACCACAAGTGGTACGCAGACGTGAGAACTCAACACAGAGAGCTGACCAATACAGTCCCTGAAGGGTAAAGAGACCATCAAGTGATTCAACTCTTACATATTCTAATTCCATAATCGAAGATAAAAAGGTGCAGAAAGTAAAATTAGTTGATTTTATAAATATATATCTCACGCTGCTTAGAACCGAAGACTGAGATGAAGTTCTCAGTGAGACATCTTCCTACACGCAGCTGCCTTCCTGTCTAGCAACTCCAACGCTGCGCGCCGCAAGTCGTCTTCAACCCATATTGGCTGATAACACAGAACAAGCACAGAACACAGACTGGAAGGAAACCTCAAACTTGTCCCATTTCTTGTCCCAAGAGCTTTCCACTCTTCCCTCTGTGTTCCTAGGGCGCAGTTCACCGCACCCAGAGTCTATACTTGTTTTGGGTCAGTAAAAGAATTGAAGACAAAATGTCAGCCTAATAGACAAGCATTTAGCAGTTTCAGAATGAGATCAGTAATGGAGCCCCTGTTTACATTAGGCCCGTTTCACATGGGCTTTAGCTTGTATAAGAGCAGTGTCAACAGCAAGCTTTGACAAAGCATTTGCAGAGCTTTCAGCAAGGTTTCTTGAAGCTTTAGTACCATAAAGCTTTAGTTTGTAAATGTTGAACACAGATCCTAATACTGTACCTAATCTGCAATACCACACACAGTTCCCGGGACTGACACTCCCAGTGGCCTCCACCTTCTAGTACCACATGTTTGAACGTGGAGCTGATTTATATGTATCGTGCATCCGCTCCTGAGGAAGTGGAGCAAATCCACAAAACATGTCAAGCCTTTCTGGATGCAGTGATATTTTCAACCTATGTATTTTATCTTCTATTTTAGATCTAATTATGATGTTTTTTGCCATATCAATAACTAAATGACATGGAATGCAAATAGGCTCATAATATCATCTACTGTAGCTTATTATGACATTTGTGTGTGTATATACATGAACTGTAAAATGCCACATGTTATCGATGTGTATATATGAATTTATCTATGTGTGTAATAATTGGAGACATCGCAATAACGTAATAACTAGGGACATCACACCAAACACCCGGCCCTCAAATTGGCTGGCTACCTCCTCCAACAGTAGTCATAACTCCCACCTTCTCATCCCAAATCCCCTGATTCCACAAGTCCGCCCCCCTTTTTCATGTGCCCTCTGGAATGCCCACTCGGTCTTCAACAAACTAGCTTCTCTGTCAATGACCTTTTCCTCTCCAAATCCCTTAATCTATTTGCCATTACCGAAACCTGGCTCCAGGAATTTGACACTTTCTCTCCAGCTGCTCTGTCCCACAGTGGCCTCCTCTGGACTCACTCCACCAGACGAAAAGGTGGTGGTGTCGGACTTCTCCTCTCCCCACAATGCACCTTCCAGGTTTTTCCCACACCTCCCTCTCTCTTCCCCCCCCCCCTGCTCTTTCGAAGTGCACTGGATTAGTCTTTTCTCTCCAGCTTGTCTGAGGGTTGCAGTCATTTATCGGCCTCCTGGACCAGTGTCACGCATTCTGGATGACTTTTCTGTATGGCATCATCCTAGGTGACTTTAACATTCCAATTAATGTTAATACTGCAACCACTTCTCAACTGCTCAACCTAACACAATGGACACAAACCGCCAGTCACTCCAACGGCAATACTCTAGACTTTGTATTCTCCCATCGCTGCACTCCCTACAACCTCTCCAACACCCCCTTTCCTCTCTCTGATAACAACCTTATCCGTTTCACACTCTCCTTGTCTCCTACCTCACATGCTGCCAACCCACAAACCACAGAAACCTTTGCAACCTCAACCCTTCCCTTCTTCATTCTGCTACTGATGGCCTTTACGACAAAATTGCACCCCTGTCCTGCCCAGACCTAACCACTTCCATCTACAACAACATGCTTCCATCCTCCCTAGACATACTTGCTCCTCTTTCTACACGCAGAACCAGGCCCCATCTGCCACAACCCTGGCAAACAGACGAAACCAGAAGTCTCAAGAGACGCAGCCATGCTCTTGAGCGAGCATGGCGTAAATCTAACTCCCTGCAAGACTTTACCCTCTACAAATCTGCCCTTCTCAAATACAACTCCTGCCTCCACACTGCTAAACAAACCTACTACAACACTCTCATCAAAACCCTCTCATCCAAACCTCGTCAACTCTTTTCTACCATTAATTCCTTACTTCACCCCCCACTGCCCGCACCCACCAACTTGCTTACCGCTCAACAGATTGCCAACCATTTCAAAAGCAAAATCGACACAATTCGCAAGGAGATATCCAGAATTCAACTTCCTCCCCTACCAAACACATTCGGTCCAACACCACACTCAATACTCTCCTCATTCTGCCCAGTTACCACAGATGAAGTTGATAAACTCCTCTCCATGGCCCACCTCACCACCTGTCCCCTCACAATTAGTGCAACCACCTTCCCACTCTATCCTAAACTCACTAACCCACATCTTCAACCTCTCCCTCTCCTCCAGCACCTTTCTTTCCCTGCTCAAACATGCACTGGTTACCCCCATACTTTAAAAAAATCCTCACTAGACCCCACCTGTATGAATAACTTAAGACCCATCTCCCTGCTCCCATTTGCCTCCAAGCTCATCGAACGCCTTGTTCATGACCGAATTTTGGCACCGAGCCAGGCCCGTTTGACGACGTGTGTTTAGCTGCAGCTTTTGCACGTCTTGTTACACGGCACAATCACACCGTGTTTGGGGTGCTATTAAGAAACAATGACACCGCAAGCAAGTTGCAAATTTTGTTGCAGTACTGGAATAGCAGGCAGAAGCATGCAGTCATGCCTGCGATTCCGACCTGCTTAGCTGTGAACGGGGCTTCTGGTTCTAAAGGCTGAAGGTGCTTTTACCTTAATTCATTCTCTGAATTGAAATTCAAAGACCATTTGCGTGCAACTCCCAGCCCCCCCTCTTTATACCTACCTGAGCCCGATCTCGATCCAGCACTGGGGGACAAGAGCAGAAGCCCTCTCTGCTCTCTCCCTCCTCAGGGGCTCAGAGGCAGCAGTGGAAGCCATTAGCGCCGGCTGCTGTCATTCAGTCAGTGAGGAGGAAACGGGCATGCACGAGTGCCCCCAGAGCAAGAGGCTTGCTAAGGGGTGCACTTGGCAGGGAGAGGAGCCAAGAGCACCGGCAGGGGGGACCCGAGAAGAGGAGGATCTGGACTGCTCTGTGCAAAACTACACAGAGCAGGTAAGTATAACATGTTTGTTATAAAAAATAAAAAAAAAGCGTTTACAATCACTCCAAAGCTGCTATCCAGACACACTGCTAAATAAACAGATTAAATACATTTATGAGACCTCTTTTAGTGCCTTACATTTACACAGCTCTGCAGAACAGCACTGTTTAGCTAGGCAGGGGACCTGAACTTTCTCTTCTGCATTTTAACTTTCACCCACAGGTTCCCCTTCCCACCCCCACCCTATGAATGGGCAGTGAAAAGAGAAGCAGCACTCATCTCCCTACTTTCTCCTCCTACAAGCAAGGCTCTTCGCACTGCAGCAAGTCGCGTACTGCTTCTCCCTCCTCTTCTCTGAGCTCTACAGACTGTACAGTAGAATGTAAAAGGCTGATTGTCAAATTCTGTAGACTGCTTGCATTTAAAATAGAGCTGCTCGATTATTCGTTAAGAATCGTTATCGCATGTTTTTCCCCCTTGCGATCTTGACAAAGCATTTTCCTGATTCTTTCTATGCAGAGAATTCTCTGCTGAAGCCGACAGCTGCCAAAATACAAAACAAAAACAAAAAAAAACAGACAATCTGCAAAGTATCACAACATTCCTCAGCCGCTGAACTAACTATAAACATTGTAACATTTTGTCCTTTAGATCAAAGGAATGAACATCGGTCTGTAAATGAGGGCAGTTTAACCACTTAAAGCGGAGTTACACCCAAAAGTGGAACTTCCGCTCATTTGTCTACTCTCCCCCTCAGGTGCCACGTTTGGCACCTTTTGGGGCCAGGGTGTCTTTGACAGGTATCCTGTTCCCACTTCCGGGGAGTCCGGGCCACGGCCTGTGACATCACCGCGGGGCTCCCTCCTCCTCCCCCTGTCGCCGGGTCAGCAGGAGAGAGGAGCAGGGCCTTGCGCATGCGCGGTAGGGTTCCAGGCATGAAGCTGTAAGGCTAAACTGCCGGGTACCCTTACCCACAATGGGGGGGGGCAGCACCCGACAGATGATGGAAACATCAGCTGCGGTGCTGACATCGCTGGACTCCAGGACAGGTAACTGTCCTATTATTAAAAGCCAGCAGCTGCAGTATGTGTAGCTGCTGGCTTTTAATTTTTTTTTTTTTGGGGGGGGGGGGGGGGGGGGGGGGGGGGGGGGGGGGGGGGGGGGGGGGGTGGGGGGGGGGGAGAACACAAATTAAAATCATAATTTTTTTGCTAGAAAATTACTAAGCACCCCCAAACCTTATATATTTCTTTTTAGCAGAGACCCTAGAGAATAAAATGGCGGTTGTTGCATTATTTTAAGTCACACTGCATTTGCGCAGCTGTCTTTCAAATGCAATTTTTGTGTAAAAAAAAAATACACTTTAATGAATAAAAAAAAAAACTAAATAGTAAAATTAGCCCAATTTTTTGTGTATAATGTGAAAGATGATGTTACGCCGTTTTGATCTTTATTCTAAGCAAAAAAAAATATGTGTTTCTCATTTTGGCCAGAATCGTGCAGCTCTAATTTAAAAATTACATTTAATGATGTAAGAAATATTACAGAACTGCAATTATTAAAGCCTGTTGAATGTGCCTGCATTTCAGCCTTAATGATGGCAAATTAAAAAAAAAAAAAAATCTTTCCAGATCATAACATATTTTTTATGCAAAAAATGGAAACCCGCAGCCACATTTTAAGCATCTTTGGACAAATTTGGATCTGATTGGCTGCTCTGCGGGCAACATTTTCGCTCTGACTGGGCAGTGAATGGATGGTTTTCATAGCATTAACTTGAAAGCTTCTAATGTCTGTAGTGATTGCCAGTATCCCATCTGCAAAAAAAATGCAACAGCACTTAGGAGGCTGACGGCACGGCGCTGAGCACGTACAGTTTTCACAGCCATTCAAGGACCAACAAGCTTTGGCTCTATACTGCCACCTGGTGGTAATATACAACACTTGGTTTTTACTATTGGCAATCTGCATTCATAAAAATGTGATTTAGGGCTTGCAACACACCAGATGCTTTCTAAATGCATCATGAACACATTCACAGTAAAATCAATGTTTTGCAATCACCCCAAGCAGGGCTGACACCTTGCCAGGTAAAGGGGGGATGTAAATGCGTCATTTAGACATTATGCGTCCCTTAATGTCTCCAAAGGTCCACATATAATAATCATTAAATAAACAAAGCCCCAATCCCTGAACAGCAAATAAAATTTCAATCTCAAACCCTAACACCTAAAACACAAATAGGGATTCACACCTAAATACCAAACGAAAAAAATAAAGTGCAGTGGGGGGCTGTACTTTATCACTTTATTATTTCTTCCATATAATGCTACAGAAAACGGTCACAGACTGAAGACTTATTATAGGAAATGGTCAGAGATTCTTCTATGGAGAGGTTGGAGAATGAATCCATGCTTTAGGAGAGCGTCAAAGACTTAGGGGCATGTTGTATGAAACCGCTGGGCTTTACTACAACGAAGGAACCCTTTACAGATCAATCCTCTACTGACCGCTGCGGCCCAAGTGCCACACTTCAAACACTAAAGGGGCACACAGACTGGGCACCAGGGAACTGAAGGCTAAGCTTAGATTTGCGTCAAAGCCACTGAGCCTCTGAAAAGCGATCCCTGTTTGACACGTGGTGAGGTGGCGATGTGATGCCTTCTCACCGACTGTGTTAAACCCATAATTGCCACACCAAACGCTTGCAATGCATGTGGTTGCATGTTGTGGGCAGTAAGGAAACGTGTTGCGGTGCGCCAGTGTGCAAGACACATGGGGGTGGTATTAAAGTGCACCTTCAGTCATTTTTTTGAACTTTCGATTTATTAAATCTTCTGCCCTTGTTGTTTTAAAGCGGAGCTCCACCTTAAAAAAAAAAAAAAATATTAAAAGCCAGAAGCTACAATTACTGCAGCTGCTGACTTTTAATAAATGGACACTTACCTGTCCATGGTGCCCACGATGTCGGAAGCAGATGCCAAACAAATCGCTCGTCTCTCATCTGCCCCCCCCGCCATCCTCGGTCAGGGAATCAGGAAGTGAGGCGTTGCGCGTCTTCACTGGTCCCCGATGCGTTTCCCAGAACACAACGGGGGGGGGGGGGGGGGGCCATCTGCGGATATTCTGCGGCAAGCTATGCCCAGAAGTGGGTGCAGATACCTGTATTTTACAGGTATCTGCACCCCCCTGAAAAGTGCCAATTGTGGCACCGGAAGGGGGGAGGAATCCGATGAGCAGAGGTTCCACTTTAGGGTGGAGCTCCGCTTTAACGTTGGATAGTAACATTTTTTTTCTGCCAGTAAATACCTTATACGGCCCACTTCCTGTTTCTTGTCTGGTAAAAAGCCTAGGCTTATGGCTTCATGCACAGCTCTCTAACTCTCACGAGAGTTTGCCAGGAAGGGAGGGTGGATGAGTCATAAGAGGACCAATGAAAGCTGCAGAGCTGGAGGGGTGTGTCTCTGTGTAAATCCAGGAAGTGAACAGGCAGCAGCTTCAGCTGCCCACAGTTAAAATGGCTGCAGCCAGACTCAGTGGAGGGAGATTTCTGCAGCATATTTGGCAATTACAGAATCACAGTATATATAAAATAATATGCAAAGTGGTTGGAGGGAAGCTTCAGAATGGCAAAGATGTTTTTATTACAAATTATGTGAGCAGACTGCAGTTCCTCTTTAAAGAGTAAGTAAACCCTGATGGGTTTTACTTCCTCTTTTGCTCCCCGCAAGGTCTGCAAATTAAAAGCATAATGGGCTAGTATGCATCGCATACCAGCCCATTATATGACACTTCCCTGCAAACGAAGCCCACAATGTCCCCTGTGCAGACCGCGTCCATCTTCGCCCTTCTTCCCTCCGAAGCCACGGACTCTGCCTCTGTGACCGGCCGGGGTCGCGTGACGTCACTCCCGCACAAGAGCCGTCAGTCAGAGCACACGCTGGGGGAAGAAACGGTGCGGTGGTCCGTTTCTTCACAGCACATGCGCCGATGACGACATTGGCGCACTACAAGTGAAATATCTCATAAATGGCGCACGTTTAGGAGATATTTGCACTACCTATAGGTAAGCCTTATTCTACCTATAGGTAGAAGTCACACGAAAGGGTTTACAACCACTTTAAGAATCAATGGTATCAACAAATGTCTGCAAAGAGGAAGAACGTTTCTGTGCTTTGCAGTAAAGCCAACAATTTTGCACACACTCTCACTATGCTCTGGTGTGAACAAAGCTTTAAACGCCTTCCCCCAACTTAAAAAAAATAAAACAATCACCAATCATTGGTGGTCAGTGGCACTTTAACCCCTCCTCCACCCCCCTCTTCACCTGTTAACTGATGCAATTCTCCTTTGTGCATTATTGCAAACACTTAGCACCCCTCCTTCTCCCTATTTCCCTTACTCCATTGCAAATGAGCTTGATGTTTGTAAACACTTGCAGTGTTGACACTTGTGATTGGATCACAGTGATCACATATTACAGAGCCACTCTGATGGGCTCTGTACAGTGGGTTGAGACAAAGAAAGGTCTCTCTACAGCCGCACATCCGTGCTGTGCTGTCCCTTGGATGAGTGTGTGAGTGGCAACCTCAGCCTGGGTTCTGACCAGGCCACGCCCCCCTTTGCGTTTCGCTCAGCTCCTCAGACCTTAGTCATGGGGATCGTGTACTCTGTACAATGGGACTGTATTATGAGTTGTCCAGTGACCACCCTATTACACCCATTCACGGGGGGCACTGGATGCCGTGTGTATTTTTTGCAATGCTGTTGATAAATGGCACTCCACAGTCCATCCAATACTATCACACAAAAACACAAAGAAAAAAAAAAGTATTTGAAAGCTGATTGGTTGCATCTTGCGTCTGATTTGTGACCGAGCGCTGTGGGTAACTGCAAATTATTTCACATTACCATTATTACATAAATCCTCCAAAAGAATTCAGGTCAAGGGAAAAGGCAGCGTGACGATCAGTCTTGGCAAGATGATCCAGGCCCGGAGGGGCAGAGACTGTTTGCTTTCTCAGCACTAGTATTAATAGAGTTATTCATGTTCAGGCTCTGACGCGAGTCTTTAGTGCAGTAAAGATCCTGACATTGATTATTTTCTTTCTATTCTGGTCCTATGTATACGGAAGCATTCTAGCATAACCAAATGCATTCCACCTCCGTGACAGCTTCCCAGAGATAGTACAGAGCACAAACAGAGGAAGCTTCAAGAGGCTCACCAAGGTCTAATAACCACTTTGGGCACAAGAGCAAGTAGAACTTTGGGCACAAGAATATATATATATATATTTAAAGTACCGTATATACGCGAGTATAAGCAGAGGCACCTAATTTTACCACAAAAAAATGGGAAAACTTATTGACTCCAGTATAAGCCTAGGGTGAGAAATGTGCAGCTACTGTAAGTGGAAAAGAGGGTCAACAATGCCCATTTGCAGCCTCACTGTGCCCATTTGAAGCCATAGGTCCCCCTAACTTCAAACTTGGTAGTTAAGGGTTCCTAGATGCCCCCTAGCTGCAGGTCTCTGGACCCAAAGGGTCCCAGAATGACATTGCTGCAGATGGACACAGTTGACCGACTTTGGGGCCCCGTATCTCGGGGCCACTTGGAGCTAGTAACCCCAAGTATGTTGTAATGTTGGTTCCACTGGGTTTGCACACCAAATTTGGGGTTCCTAGCACCAAGTGGCCCCGAGATACGGGGCCGCAAAGTCGGGTCGGAAAATTTTAATTTTTTGCTGCAGAAAAGTGCTGGACTCAAGTAGAAGCCGAGGGGGGCATTTTCAGCACAAAAAAAATGTGCTGAAAAACTCGGCTTATACTCGAGTATATACGGTACAATGTCAGGCAGAAGAAAAAAAAATCACAATGGTAGGCTGTGTGCCCACATCAGTAAACTGTTAAAAAATAACATGCCTGCCTCCGTTATGTAACAAATACCTGGTGATCCTGCCAGAAATCACAGTAATGGCTGTCCTTCCTATGGAGAGTGACAGCATACCGACATGGAATAAAACGGATACCACTCAAATGTTCCAATCTGTTTTTCCAGCCAACTGGTCACACTATTTACAGAGTGCTGGTTGGGTTGAATACTGACTCATCAGACGCATCCAGGACTACAACAAAATGGCTCCCAGCCACACACTGTCTGGGCATAAGCAGAACTTCTATTTGTAAGAAATGGCTTCAGCTAGGTCTCCTACTTATTGGAGAACCCCCTCCAACACGTTTCGTCCACTAGGGGGGGATCAATTGTAGAGGTCTGGACTGTAGCCTCTTATGCCGCGTACACACAATCGGAAATTTAGCCAGCAAAAGTCAGATGAGCTTTTGGTCGGAAAATGCGACCGTGTGAATGCTCCATCGGACTTTTGCTGGCCTAATTCCAGCTAGCAAAAGATTGAGAGCAGGTTCTCAATGGAAAAAGTTTTGATCGGAAATTTCGATCATCTGTACCAATTACGACGCGCAAAATTCCTACGCATGCTCGGAAACAAGTTGACGCATGCTCGGAAGCATTGAACTTAATTTTCTCGGCTCGTCGTAGTGTTGTACGTCACCGCGTTCTTGACAGTCGAATGTTCAGCAAACTTTTGTATGACTGTGTGCATGCAAGCCAAGCTTTTCTGATGGAAAATCCGCTCGTGTGTACGCGGCATAAGATTAAGCCCCTAGTGGGTGAAAAGCATTAGTGAGATTAATGTGATTGTAATTGTAAAAATAATAATAATAAAAAACAACAACAAACATATCATACTTACCTCCACTGTGCAGCTTGTTTTGCACAGAGCGGCCCCGAACCTGGTCTTTTGGGGTCCCCGGCGGCTCTTGCGGCTCCTCCGCACATCTGATAACACCCTCGGAGAAGCACCTCCCTGAGGGGGTTACCTTGTGGGGGCGCTCCCGAGTCCAGCATTGAGTCCATAGAGGCCAAAAGCAGGACTCGGCCCTGCCCCCCCCCCCTCCCCCTCCCAGAGCTTGAGTCATTGGATTTGATTGACAGCAGCGGGAGCCAATGACTGACTCCAGTCAAGAGCCGAGAACCCCGGGCAGAGAGACAGCGTGTCCCCATGGGTCAAGTTCGAGGGTTCAGGTAAGTAAAACGGGGGGGGGCTGAGGGGCCGGTCACCAACAGGTGTTTTTTTTTCACCTTAATGCATAAGATGGGGGACTGAGATATTGCAGCAGACATTCTGACACTGACACTTTTTGGGGACCAGTGAAACTAATGACACTGGCTGGGGAGGGGTTAACATCAGGGGTGATCAAAGGGTTAACTGTGTGCCTAGCCAGTGTGTGTTGTATGAGGTGCTTTTACTAGGGGAAAAGATAAAATGTATTCGCTGCTTTGCAGGGACACAAAAAATCACTTCCCTCCTGTCAGAACGGCGATCTGCCTTGTTTACATAGGCAGGTCGCAGTTCTGTCTCTCTGCCAGAGAACATTGGATACCATGCACTCAGCCAATCGGCTTCCGCTGTGTGTAGTCACTAAGGATGAGCTCCGGCGTGTTCGCATGGGGCACGTGCAGAGCCCGCTAGGTTGTCGGCGCTGCGCTAATCACAGGCATTTCCCGATCCCTGCAGCGGCACATCGGGAAAATGTCTCACTGCCTGTGATTAGCGCTCCGCAGTGCCAACTTCCTAGCAGGCTCTGCACGTGCCCCATGCGAACACGCCGGAGCTCATCCTTAGTAGTCACAGTGGAAGCGAGCCGCAGGCGGCGCTCATGCGCGCCCCCTACCCAGAAATGTCAGATCATATATACTTGATCCAGCGCACAGGTAATGCCCTGTAGCAGTAAAACTGCTGTAGGGCGGACCTTAAATGGTAAGGAATATACAGCTGTGCTCGTTCGATACTCCAACTGGACAGCGAAAGAGAGGCAGCAGATTGATAAGGTCATCCCTCTGCTCACTCATCCTATCAGTAGGTTTCTTGTCAAAACATTTGAATGCTGCACACCTGATAGACTCCCAGCCCTGTCCCTTTATTTACCAATGTGGCTGCCGCTGTATAGGGGACTGCAAAAGGGTGATATCAAGTCGCACTTAGGTTCTTATACTAGTTGCATTTACAAAATACAGTTAATGAGTAATTTATGGCCAATATGCTGTTGGTCCTGTATTTTATGTGATGATGACATTATGAGTCTGGTAGCAGGAGCACCTTAAAGCAGAACTAAACTCCGGCATACTTATCTTAGCTCCAAACGCTCACATAGCCCCTTTGCCGGCATCTTCTACCCAGCTTCAGCCATCTTGATTGCCTGGCACTGGATGACGTAACCCCTGTGCATGGGCAGGAGTTCCGTTACCCCAGCACACAAGCACAGTGCTGGTATATGTATACTGAGCTGCACATGTGCAGGAAGACTGCAAGCAAGCAGGTAGGTGTATTTCATTGCAGAAACGTTATTGCATGTCTCCTGCAGTTTTTTAAGTTTGACTTTAGTTCTGCTCTAATGAGTTGGCTTTGGAGGACTGGTTGCATGATAACTTCCTCAAGTACAAAGCAGGGCGAATAGACATTGTATATGAGGACAATGCGAGACCGCCCGCAACCCAGAGTGGAGGAGAGCACCAGAAATTTCTGGAAATAGGGGTAAGGTAAGTATTACACCTTATTCGTCCTTTTTTCTAGAGTTAGCCTGAGTTCACACCATGAATCACATATGATTAACACAGGAATGCGCAATGCATTCCTGTTCAATTCTCATGCGATTCACTGCCATTGTCACAGTCGGTCTCAGAGGCCAGTAGCTATAGCAGTGGAGCAGCATCCACCCACAAGCGGGACAGGTATACATTCAGGTCACCCTGGCTGATGACATGGGTTTACCTGAGGTGCGGGGTCTAAGTAGCCACCAGAGCTCATGATGGTGGAGATGGGTTTTGCTGCATGTTAGTACTAGGTCAAGATCCTCATGATTGCCCCACCAGGAGGCGAGCAAGTCAGGGTCCAGTAGTAGATATAGCAGGTAGGGTTCAAGCAGAAGTGTAGTCAGTAAACAAGCCAAAGGTCAGTAACAAATGGCTACATGTTGGGATTAGGAAGAAGCGTAGTCGAGGAACAAGCCAAAGGTCGGTAACGAATGGTAGTGAAGAAACGGGTGGCAGCAGAGGACACAAAAGCAAGATATTGACAGGAGAGAGCACAATAATCTTGCAATCAGGAAGTTCAGAGGCATGGCTTAAATCAGGAAGTACAAGGGAGGAGCAAAGAGTTCAAGGTTCAAGACAAACAAGATTCAAGGCAGGATCATTCAAGGAATTGTCCAGGGAACTGTCCAGTATTCCAGGTGGCTCATCAAGAGTCATTGTCAGACACAACAGAGGTCCCAGATTTAAATGCGAAGAGTTCCACCCAAAAGTGCAAAGCACATCTAATTCCTCCCCCCCCTCCCGTGCCACAATTGGCACCTTTCAGGGGGGAGGGGGGTGCAGAAACCTGTCTAATACAGGTATATGCACCCAATTCCGGGAATAGACTCCCGCGGGAGTCACGCCCCTTCCGGCACCCCCCCCCCCCGCTGTCTCCTGGGAAAACACACAGGTCCCAGGAGATAGCGGGGACCATTTAGGACGCGCAGCGCGACTCACACATGCGCAGTAGGGAAAAGGGAAGTGAAGCTGTAACGCTTCACTTCCTGATTCCCTCACCGATAATGGCAGCGGCAGGAGCCGAGAGCCGAGAGATTGATTGGCTTCGGCTGTCAACATTGCTGGAATCCAGGAAAGGTAAGTGTCCATTTATTAAAAGTCAGCAGCTGCAATATTTGTAGCTGCTGGCTTTTAATAAAAAATTTTTTTAGGTGCACTCCCGCTTTAAGTCCAGGCCCTGACAGCGGTGTAATTTAAGCCCATTCACTTTCAATAGGATCAAATCGTACCGCATCACAACAAAGTAGTGCAGGCATGAATTTTGGAAACGCACTACAACCAGATCGCGTGGTAGTTTTGTACCATGCAATCCCATGCAGGCAAACACACTGCGTTTGTGACTTGATTTAGGGAAGTCTGTAACATTACACTGACACCTGCTGCAGAACGCAAGGGCAATGCGATCTGAACACGGTTCGGGGAAACACGCATGGATCACGGATTTCTACTATGTATTAGGGCTTAGTGAGCACTTAACCTTTCCAAAACTACGACTAGTTTAAATAGGGGCCATTCAAAGCCAATGACAAGCAACTTTAATACCGTTTACTCTCCGCGGTCCCAAGAAGCAATCAGAAGAATTGAACCAACTGTCAGTACTAAGGTCCAACTCTAGGAACTACCTAGAATAAGTACTTGTACTACAGGTAGTTTTTCTAGGTAGTTCCTAGAGTTGGACCTTAATACTGACAGTTGGTTGAATTCTTCTGATTGCTTCTTGGGACCGCGGAGAGTAAACAGTATTAAAGTTGCTTGTCATTGGCTTTGAATGGCCCCTATTTAAACTAGTGGTAGCTTCCTTCCTGGAGTTGTTTTGGCCCCCGGCAGAGCAGTGTAGACGGTCTTTTCCATCGAGAGGGCCTCTCACGCTGTCATTGGCTTTGAATGGCCCCTATTTAAACTAGTGGTAGCTTCCTTCCTGGAGTTGTTTTGGCCCCCAGCAAAGCTGTGTACACGGTCTTTTCCATCGGGAGGGCCTCTCACGCACAAGCTTGGAGGATCATTCACAAATGGAAGCTCCTGTGTACATTTCCAAGCCACAAAACCCAGCTACAGAGCAGCAGAGATCATAACAAAACCCTCATTCATCATCCTTGCATTCACAGAGATGTAACTCTACACCGCCGTGCAACACATCCGTAAACACACGGATCTCGGTGATTACAAGCGTGAGCTCGGCTTACGCAATGTTTGAAAATCAATGATAACTATGACACTGGGGAGAGAGAGAGCGGCCATTGTGTGCTCTCCATCCGTATTCAGTGTCCCGTATTATTACCGTCGAGGAAGTCGAGCAGACTCTTCATTGTCTACATGGGGGACTGAACTCCTTTGTTTTTACAAGGAACCTAAGAAATAAAAGAAGATTCCACAGCAGCAGACAAGTGGATTCAATGCAGAATTAGTAAAAGAACACAAAGTGTACTGGTTTCCTTAAAGTGGATTGAATGCAGAATTACAAAAACAACTAAAAATTTACTTTAACCACTTACCCACTGGGCACTTAAACCCCCTTCCTAACCAGACCAATTTTCAGCTTTCGGTGCTCTCACACTTTGAATGACAATTACTCAGTCCTGCAACACTGTACCCAAATTAATTTTGTGTCCTTTTTTTCACACAAATAGAGCTTTCTTTTGGTGGTATTTAATCACCGTGGGTTTTTTATTTTTTGCGCTATAAATCAAAAAATAATGAAAATTCGGTAAAAAAAAAAAATCTTTGTTTCTATTAAAATTTATTGGCAGAGTATTGGCAGAGTATTGGCAGAGTATTGCACAGTGGTGGCATTGTATTGCACAGTGGTGGCAGTGTATCTGTCACTGACCAGCGCTGTGGGCACTACACATCCAGCCCACAGCGCTGGTCCCATCTCCCCCCCTCTCGCTTCTCCCCTCTCACTGTACCGATCGGTACAGAGAGAGGGGAGGAGGAACCGGCGTCATGAAGTGACGTCGGTTTGTGTACATGTGATCGCTCCATCATTTGACGGAGTGATTACGTGGTAAACGGCCGCTATCAGCGGCCGTTTACCGCAATGCGCCAGGTCCTCGGGACCCAGCGGTCACGGATGTTCCAGAGTGTGCGCCCCAGGGGGCGCGCGGGAGCAAGTTTCTGGGAGGACGTCCGTAGGACGTCCACCCAGAATAAGCCGACCGCGCTGTAGCCGTCTTTCGGCTATGGCCCGGTCGGCATGTGGTTAAGACACAAAACGCCAGGCAAATTATATTAGAACACGCATTCATTTTCTTATAAACTTTAGTATCTGAAGCTTGCCTTTATGAACAGTCTCACATTGGTCGAATGTAAAAATCAGGCTCGCAGTGAGAAGGCATACGGTAAGCTCATAAGAAAAGGAGAGGTGTGCTGACAGGAGGGAAAGAGCTAGAGATTGCCATTGCCAATGTGATGATCATCAATAGCAGTCTTATGGTGGTCATACACGCCTCGATAAATTATTGATCTCTTTTTCAATCGATCTCTTCCAATAGGAATAATTAATTTATAGTCATTAAGCTGCATCTGCCCCCCGCCACCACTAAGACCAAGAACTGATTAAACTCAAAGACCGCTGATCGCTCAGTTCTGGGTCTTCAGTGAGCAGAGAGCTGGTGACCGTCAGACACCAGCTCTCTGCTCTACCCCCTCCAGTGCTCATTGCTAGCGCCCGCTATGGAAGGGGAGGGGGCCCAATTGGCTCAGGTTCTCAGCGGTTTGCTGAGAGGCTGAGCCAGCTGTCGCCTAGGCATCTGAGTGGAGCCACGCTCTAAGGTCAGGATCCCTCCAGAGTCTGGACCAACTGAGTGACGTCAGCCGATAGCAGACCTTAGCCCTCTGTTGGCTGAATATGGGTCATTGGAATGCAGAACAAAGTGCAATCATGTGTCCAACAGGAGAAGTAAGGCCAAAAGAGCTTTGACCTTACTTCTGTTTTTAGCCCCGGGATTCCCCCAAACCTTCAAATTCCTGCCCAGCTTCATCAAGCCCTGATGGAGGGGGTCTTTTGCAATCACCTGAAACGTGTTGTCTGATTTTCAAAATTACTGAAACAAACTTCACCTGGTCTGTCAACCACACTCTAATCCTCTCTTTTTTTTCCCTCAAAATCTTGGGACAAAGTGTTGGGAAGATAGAGAGAGAGAGAGATCATCACTGTGCTGCATCTGCCCTCACTGTCCAGTCACAGGTTCGGGACAGATCTACTCAGTAGATTTGGGTTGAATGATGCTGGCCATCAGACTGAGGCCATTTTCAGGTGGAAAAGAAGTACTGTAGGGGAGATCTCTGGATTGAAAGTGAATATTAAAACTATATATTTTTTTTAATGGGCTATTAACTTTTATCTTATTTGTTTTACTAGAGTTCTGCTTTCAGTTGTGCCCCCCCACCCCTCCTCAAGCTGATGAAGGATTAAAAATGCTTCGTTTTGTCAAGGGCAAAACATCCCTTACCTTATTTCATTGTCCTTCATGCTGGTTCCCATTGTAAAAAATGGTTCTCATGAAGGCACTCTTCGACTGCTGTTCTTGGGCCCTCTCACCGACGTCATCATGTACAATGTAGGACAAACACCCACCACTGGTCCCACCTTGTATGTGGTGATGTAGGGGTATCCCCTTACATTGTAGGGAAGGAAAGAAGAGGAATGGAGCACTAGCTCCCACAGTAAGTTTTACTATGTTGGATCATCATCTCCACAACATAAAAACCATTAAAGCGTAAGTTCACTTTTTCAGAGCAAATATGAAAAGGTGAACATCCTACACCTTCTTACCCCCCCCTCCCTTTACCTTTGTGGTTGAAAAATTGTCAGTGTCTACGCAGCCGATGCACGGGTCTAGGAATTTAAAATCCCTGCTGTTCTTCCCCTTCTTTCTGTCCAGCATGGATCACAGCGATTCCGATTGGTCAGCACCAGCATGTGACTGCTTTGACCAATCTGCCTATACAACAAAAGCCGGTACCCTACCATTCAGAAACCTTGATCCAACATAACCGCTCATGGGAATCGTTCCCACCCAATAGTACGCAACAGCCCTGAAGAAGGGGGGAGTTTATTCCCCTGAAACGTGTTGGCTTGATGTACATGTTGCTAATTTAGATATAAAACACATAAAGATCCATGAACCAGATTTTACAAGTCAAATTTCTCTGGACACGGTGCTCCTTCCTTTTTATCTAAGTCCACATGCTGAAAGGTCCTTACGGTCACACAAAAAAGGCAGCAGCTCAATCCCCGAGAGGGCCCATCACTGGGCACTATCCACTGGAAGTATTCCTTTCTTTTTGCCCACACAAATACCCACTCAGGACCAGTGGCCAATCAAGTTTAGTGCTCGCCAACACAATGCTTCGACCCATGGAGGTAAGCACAGTGGGGACGAGGGGAAGGTGAAATGGGAATGGACAAAGGTGTAGGATGTTAGTTCACCTTTTAATTTTTTTCTGAAAATGTAAGCTAACCCTTCAAGTATGTAACAACTGTCTGGAGCTGTGTAGGTGACAGGTGCACTTTAATTATTCTAGCATCTTCTGTTATGCGTGCTGTAAATCAGTATAACCTTATTATTACTGTAGTGACTTTTATGGTGTTGACGATTTTCAGTAAAATTAGAAAGTCGTGCTAAGTGCAGTTGAACACGCTAGGTGGTTTTTCCGCCCCCATCCTCTCCTGTTGGTGTGCTAACCTTTCACAGATCCTCTCCTTTTGTTGATAAAAGTGGCATGATAATGGCAGGTATTGTGCAGTCACGACAGAGCTGAACACACAAGAGGTACGGCTTTTGAAAAATGCACGGTTTCTATTTTTGATGTGTTTTTTTTTTTCTCTTAATTGCTGAACATCAATATGCTTCCTCCTTTGTATAATTCGTTCCTTTTTACATTTCCGTGGCTGTCAGAAAATAAACATCTCAGGAAGCTCCAACAACCTTGTCCCTGAGTCGTGGAGACAACAGAATCTGAGAGCCTCTAAATGGCAATGTGATCTCACAATAGTTCCAATGTCATCTCCGCCAAAGCCGAAAGGATATTCTGAAAGAATTTATCTATACTAGTATGGGGGGGGGGGGGTTCGATTGGATATCTTGTTGGGGATGGATTGTCTTTTTTAAAGGGTTAGTTCACCTTTTCAAAAAAAAAAAAAAAAAATGTAAATATGAAAAGGGTGAACTATCACTGTACACCAGTCTCTCTCATCCTTTTCAACACAGAGGAACCCTTGAAATACCTTTTCAGTCTCAGGGAACCTTTGCTAAAAGTGACTATATCTACAACTCATGATACATTAGTATGATGGTCAGTTGGAAGAATGCCTCTAATGCCCGGTACACACGGTCGGAAATTCCGACCACAAAATCTGTCGGATTTTTTGCGACGGATTTTGTCCGACACTGGTGTTGCATACACACGGTCGGACAAAGTTGTCGGAAAATCCGATCATCCTGAACGTGGTGACGTTTGTTGCGTACGACGGGACAACGTAGAGGCTAGTAGCCAATAGCTTTGGTCTTGTAATGTGATCTGAGCATGCGTGGCACTTTGTCCGTCGGAATTCGCTACACACGATCGGAAAAAGTCCGATAGGACTTTGTTGTCGGAAAATTTGAGAGCAGGATCGTGTGATTTTTCCGTCGGAAATTCCGACGGAAAAAGTCCGATGGAGCCCACACACGGTCGGAATTTCCGACAACATGGTCCGATAGGACATTTTCCATCGGAAAATCCGACCGCGTGTACGGGGCATTACACTTGTGGTCATTGGAAAGGATTACCCCCTTCTAGATACAGTTGTGCTCAGAAATCCATTTCGCTATAGCGCATCAAATTTATTCAGATTTCAACTCTTTTTTCAGGTATATTTATTGAAAAATTTGAAAATGCTATGTCCTCTCTTGCCCCAGCCACCAGTCTTGTAACTTTCCCACTGTAGTTCTGTTTCAGCAAGCAGGGATGTGACTACATCTGCGCTCGCTGAAGTGGGCAGAACCGGGAGTCTCAGACTCCAGGTCTGAACTGCCCACTGCTAATGCCTCCACCAATGACAGGCCTGCTCCGTCCACACAGACATGGCTGCCGCGGCCTCCATTTACCTAAACATTGCAGGAACTGTAGTGCGGTTTCCTTGCATGGACGTGTTGCTCAGACATCAGGAAGCTCTCCTCCTGGGGCCTGGAAGTACAGCAAGGTTCTGAGGGACATGATGACATCTATGGGGCAGAAAATCGGCTATTGCATGAAAAGTGAGTAATTTTCATTAACACTTTCTCAGCAATTTAGTAGAGCCCGGGGAGAAAGACAGCAGGATCCTGAATTTCTTCTTTAAAGACAAAGTTTAGATTGGTTCTAAAGGCAGAAGGTTTTTTATCTTAATGTATTAAGATAAAAAAAAAAAAAAAAAAACTTCTGTGTGCAGCAGCCCCCCTAATACTTATCTGAGCCCCATCTTGATCCAGCGATGTTCCATGAGAACCTCGGCTGTCTGGGACTCTCCCTCCTCACTGGCTGAGACAGCAGCGGGTACCATTGGCTCCCACTGCTGTCAAAGTCAGTGAGCCAATGAGGAGAGAGTGGGGGGCGGGACCGAGCCGCAGCTCTATGTCTGAATGGACACACAGAGCAGTGGCTCGGCTTGAGTGCCCCCATAGCAAGCTGCTTGCTGGGGGGCAGGAGGGAGGGGCCAGGAGTGCCGGCGAGGGACCCAAGAAGAAGAGGATCTGGGTTGATCTGTGCAAAACTACTGCACAGAGCAGGTAAGTATAAAAAAATGTTTTTTTTTTTTTTTTAAACAAACAAAAAAAAAAAAACACAAGACTTTAATAACAAAAAAAAAAAAAGTGCACTAGAAACGATCATTTTGTAGGTAATGTTGAGGATGCTACTTGTACTGCTCCTTCCAGCTCTCACAGCTACAAACAGACTGGTCCTCCCAATGTGCTGGTGTCATTTGTAATGCTGCCCTATGCGTTACCTCAGGACTTCGCCAGGGGCCCCAACGCATCGCAAAACTGTAAATGGTCCCTTAGTCAACCAAATGTGATCTACTTCTGTTAATATTTACTCTTCCAGCTAGCAAGAGGGGGTCCAGTACTTCCAGTTTTTTCAACAAAACTGAAAAATGGAGGTGGAAAAAACTTGGCCTAAAAAAGCGCCTGTTTCCAACCAGATGCAGGAACTGTTCCAGTTTTTTGACTGCTACAGGTGCCAGTTCCAGAACACAACAGCTGGCACTGCAGATTCCTCCATCCATGTTATTTAGCGTGATTTGGAGGATCAAGTGATTGCTTCCAACCAGTCAGTGTGGCTGAATGAGAGAAATCTTAACATGGCACTGCCTGCATAGAGTTTGCATGTACTCCCTGTGCAGGTTTCCTCGAGGTACTCTGGTTTCCTCCCACACTCCAAACACCAGCTGGTTGGTTAACTGGCATCTGTCTAAATTTTCCCTAGTATGTGTATGTATAAATGTGAGTTAGGGACCCTTAGATTGTAGGCTCCTTGAGAGTCCATTCACACAGGGTCAACTTTGGATCCAACTTGAAGTTGCCCTCAAGTCGTGCGACATGATAAAATCCATGTAAGTGAATGAGAGCTGCCTTAGAGCCGGTTCACACCAGGGCGACTCAGGATCCGACTTCAGGTCGCCCTGAGACGCCCCAAGTTGCCCCCAAGTCGCGCTGTAATGTTAGCCTATGGAGCCGTCTTTATGCACACTACAGAAGTCGCTCGGACTTCAAAAAAGGTTCCTGTACTACTTGAAAATGACTTCTAGGTGACTTGTATCCATTGAGTTCAATGGAAGTCGCCTGCAAGTCGGATCCCTGTTCATTTTGACCATCTCCTTCAGGCAAGTTCACAGAAAGTACAAAGGAATTTAACCCGGTTAGCCTTGATGTTGCCTCGAAGTTGCCTTGAAACTGCCTCTAAGTTGCCTTGCTGTTGTCTCGGAGTTGCCTTGCCGATGCCTTGCCGTTGCCTCGAAGTTGCCTGGCAAAGTCGTGCCGACTTTGTGGTCGCTGTAGTGTGAACCGGCACTTAATGCACACTACTGAAGTCGCTCCGACTTCAGAAAAGGTTCCTGTACTACTTCAATCCAACTTCTAGGCAACTTGTACCCATTGATGGAAGTTGTCTCCAAGTCGGATCCCCTTACTTATCTGAAGCAACTTTCCAGTAAGTAAAAATAGTTTTCTAGGCAAACCCCTCCCTCCCACAGAGCTGATTATTATGTGATTGACCACTGGCAAAGTCCTCTGTATGTATCTGCAGGAAAGGTCTAGTGCAAAGCTTGTGTTGGGTTTTCTTATTAGATGCACCATAGCATGTAAACACTGTATTTTAGGTAGATTTGTAAACGAAGAATTTTATAAAAATACAAATAATTATAAAAATAGATTATAAAAACTGTTTCGAACATAACTAAATAAAAATGACCAAAAACCATGACGGTTTTCCTGTTTCTTTGCACACAAAGCTTTCACTTCAATTAGATACAGAGTCTGCAGAGTAAGGCTCGTCTAGCGAATGCACTATAATCTATATAATTAGACTGCAAAAACATTGGTCATGCTTTCTTCACTGTTATCCTGTGTAATAAACAATGCTGGCAAGCCAGATATTTTCCAGCAATACATCATGACAGAGCAGAGAAATCAAAGGTCTAGGTGTTGCAATAACTTGTAAACTGTAACTCCCGTGCAAGTGGTTTTTCACACGAAAGCAGAGATACAGCCCATTAAAAGGGTTATAGAAACAAAAGTCACAGTTTGAAGCTTTTCCAGAAAAAGAGAAACAACAAATCACAGTTTACACAGTACAAATACAACGCATCTATCTTTTTTTTTTTTTTTTTGCATTGTTGGCAAAAAAAAAAAAATAATTATTTTTTTATTAAATTTTTGTTTACTAGTGAAAAATCTAAAAGTTCAGCTTAATTTGACTTTTCTAGCTTCATAAGTGCAGTGTAAAGGCTTTGAACTTTCATATGTTTACATATTCCTAATACCGTACATACTCGAGTATAAGCCGACCCGAATATAAGCCGAGGCACCTAATTTTACCACAAAAAAATGGGAAAACTTATTGACTCGAGTATAAGCCTAGGGTGAGAAATGCGCAGCTACTGGAAGTGGAAAAGAGGGTCAACAATGCCCATTTGCAGCCTCACTGTGCCCATTTGCAGCCATAGGTCCCCCGAACTTCAAACTCGGTAGTTAAGGGTTCCTAGATGCCCCCTAGCTGCAGCCAAAATTGGGCAAAGGGAACCAAAATGACATTGCTGCAGATGGACACAGTTGACCGACTTTAGGGCCCTGTATCTCGGGGCCACTTGGTGCTAGGAACCCCAAATTTGGATATGTTGTAGTGCTAGTTCCACTGGGTTTGCACACCAACTTGGGGTTCCTAGCACCAAGTGTCCCAGAGATACGGGGCCGCAAAGTCGGGTCGGAAAATGTCATTTTTTTCTGCAGAAAATTGCTTGACTCGAGTACAAGCCAAGGGGGGGCACTTTCAGCACAAAAAAATGTGATGAAAAACTTGGCTTATACTCGAGTATATACGGTAAGCAGCAAATGAGCTTTAAAAGTTGCTGGGTAAACCTCTGTAGCTGGAGGTACTGCAGAGCAATTCATCTTCAAAGGTCCCAGCAGAAGCAGTGAAATCCTAACCTAAATTGACACTTCCAGGAGTGTCGATCTCCTTGGTCCTCTGAAGAACCAGTTCTTGCTGGTTCTTTCCTGTAACATGACGTCAACAGTCTCTCCTGCAGTGACATGAGATTGGAGGGTGGAACCAATGGGCGGTGTGGGGGACCAAAGAAATTGACACCCCGCAAGTGCCAGTTTCCTATCAGAGTTTGAAGGACGATTCTAGTGATAGGTGGGGTGTTTGCTGGCACAGGCACCAGAAAAAGCGAGCATTTACTACCTTCTTTTACAGTTAACAGCGGAATTCAGTTGTGTTCACGATATTCAACTCAGGGCTATATTTTGACCAATAGTTGCTCAATGCAGCTTTTTCGGCAAAAGAAAAATCCTTTGGTTAAGAGGCGGAGCGATTACAATATGCACCTGAGAGAAGTTACTTTCCATAACCATCATTATAAACCATTTTTACTGCAGAATGACTGGCTATTAAATGTTGACCTCGGAGAGCGAAACTTCACGAATTCTAAATATGGTTTGTGTCTAAAGGTTCATGGAGATGTACAGATTCTAGAGAATGGAAAATAGTACAGCTAAGGAGCACCAAGTAAGGCTCTGGGGCACTGGGCCAGTATTTGATGCCCGGAAAGTGGGACACTCAGAAGAAAGATGACCTGGCATGCAGGCATATGGAGGTGTCTGCTGTATAACAATATGTCCATAAAAAAAAAAAAAGCATACGATAAACCAGGGGTGTCCAACCCATGGCCCCCATGCAGCCCAAAAGAGTTCAGCTTGCGGCCCAGGCATGTCTGTAGAGACGTCGTGCAAGCATAAAAGCCACAGTGGTTGACAAGGACACGCTAGGCGGCACATACATGTATTAGGAGAGACACTGGGGATGCCGTGCAAGCACAGCAGATGATAATGAGCATCCAGGCACAGGTACCTGTAGAGAGATGCCGGGGGATGCCGAGTTTGTATTAGCACCGGCAGCAGCAAAGGCAGGGACTCCCGGTAGCACCAGGCAAGTAAATGCCACATGGCTGTATCTAGGGTGGTGCTGGGTGCTACCCCCCAAAGCCCCCTGCCCCACAACCTCCCCACATGGCTTCCACGTGGCTGTGCAAAAGAAAACAGAACCCCAAAAAAAAAAAAGTTGTGGATGAAGGAAGATTGTTCAAGGAAAATTATTAATCAGGTACATTATCTATATCAGTGATCATTCACTTGTGATCTGCCTGACTTTCTGCTCATCAGCTGTCCTTATTTTTATTGTACTTTATGTAAATAAAAAAAGGAATAAGTTCTGGACAGCCGCACTCCAAAAAAGTTTTTGCCTTTTATTCAACTATAATTATAAATGACTAAGCACTGTTTTGTAGTGTGAAACGCGTCAGTTCTCCTGTCCGTTCCTGCTGTATGTATTTTTGATTATATTTTTTGAATAAAAAGGCAAAAACTTTTTTGGAGTGCGGCTGTCCAGAACTTGTTCCGGTTTTAATTGCTATATGCATTGCCAGCACCTGGGCTTCTAGACTGGATGAGAGGTTTGACCTACCTGGAACGGCGATATCCCCTTCCCTATTGTACTTTATGTGTCGCCCAAGACAATTCCTCTTCCAATGTGGCTCAGAAAAGTCAAAAAGGTTGGACACCCCTGTGATAAACACAATTCCTATGGGTAGGAAATAAGTCCTGCATGCTGCAATTTTGACGTGTCCACTTTTCCATTCATATCAACTGAATGGAGCCCTTCAAAAACATAATGTACCGGATAATGTATTGGCGACTCATGTTAACACATGTTTTGGAAAATATCTGAAGCGAATAAGTCCTAACACAATGTAAACAAAAGCAAGAATTACCATAAATGGGGATAGCGTAGGAAAATCCACCCAATGTCAAATCTGAAGTGAAGGTCCACTGCTAGAGCACAGTGGAAAATACCTTTATTCCACTGTTTATATCTATAAGTTTACGCAAGGAGATCTACAAATATAGTGGCTTACCTTCTCATTGCTCCAGTTGTCACCTGAAAATCCACTTATAGACTAATAGATTACATTGTTGTTATTCAACTCAAACTAAGGTTATTCTATAAACAATTAATGACTTTCTTTATTCAACTTTATACTAAATTAGTTGATTGTTTGAAAGTTATTGATTAAAATCATATATGAATAATATCTATTATATTAAGAATTAGAAAAAAAAAATAGCAAATATATGTTCATCTATATATGATGTTTGAGAAGCCTTACACACACACACAAATATTTTTTTGGTTAAATAAGATAGATATAAAAAAAAAAAAAAAAAAAAAAAAAAAATGAATATATATATAATAATATAATAATATATATATATATATATAATATAATAATAATATATAATATAATAATAATACACACACATATATATATATATATATATATATATATATATATATATATATATATATATATACACACACACACACAATATATATATATATTTAACTTCAAAATTTGTACTAATAATATGTACTGTATTGTTATCAATAAAATATTTTAAAAGAAAATCCTCAATGTTTAACTAGTTTACATTTTCTAGCTGATGCATATAAAAAGTCACCTGCAGCATCTTCAAACTTGAAAAGAAAGTATAAGGAAAAACAATTCCCTATACTCCTTTAGGCTGCTTTCACACCTGAGTGGTGCGGGGCGGCGACGGTAAAGCAGCGCTATATTTAGCGCTGCTTACCATCGCTTTACCCGCGGTATGCGGCCGCTAGCGGGGTGGTTTTAACCCCCGCTAGCGGCCGCAAAAGGGTTAAAAACCTCCGCAAACCGCCGCTGCAGCGGCGGTTTGCGGGCGGTATCCCCGCGGTTTCCCATTGATTTCAATGGGAACGAGCGGTATAGGAGCGGTAAATACACCGCTCCTACACCGCTCCAAAGATGCAGCTAGCAGGACTTTTTTTACCGTCCTGCTAGCGCACCGCTCCAGTGTGAAAGCCCGCCGGCTTTCACACTGGAGTGAAAGGGGCTGGATTTTTCAGGCGGTGTACAGGCGCTATTTTTAGCGCTGTACCGCCTGAAAACCGCCCCAGTGTGAAAGGGGCCTTAGGTCAGTGTTTCTCAACTTCTGTCCTTAAGTATCACAAGTGGGTCTATAAACAAAATCAAAGAAAAAGGGCGCAAACGCCTAGTGCAGTGTAAACAGCACTTTATTAAAAAGAGAACATACTCACAAAAGCAAATGTTGCAACAGCGTTGTACATAAACCAAGAAACCGAAGGGTCTTAAACATGATGCTACTGTTCTGGTTTAAAGCATGTCACAATACTAGTTGACGCGTTTCAGTGACATACCCCCTTTTTCAGAGCAAGAAGAAGGGGGCATGTCACCCGAAATGCAACAGCTAGTATTTTGACATACTTTGAACCATTAGAGTCGCATTGTGTGTAAGACCCTTTGGTTTCTTGGTTTATGTACAAAGCTTTTGTAAGTTTGTACTCTTTTTATCCTTCAATAAAGTTCTGTTGATAATGCACTAGGTGTTTGCGCCTTTTTTGTTTGATTTTGTTTATAGTGTTGCACAATTTCTCGATCTTGGGAGGGCTGCATTGACCCAACAATCCAGTCCAGGTTGAGCAATGACAGTTTACATTTGTGGCAGTTCGTATGGTCTCTCTGGAACCCTTTAGTGCTACAGTGTCATGATATTATCCTATTGTGAGAAGACCACCAGTGGGTCCATGTTTTTAGAATTCAAATCTCTCAGGACCGTAATCATTAATAAATTCTGCTCTATATAAAAGAAATAAGGGAAGTCAAGAATACGTGGAGTTCCTCACTAGTGGGTGGTGAAATAAGATTCTAGATGTGCATGTGTACAACCACCAATATCCTAGAGAATGGGAAAGGAGTGAACAAATCATAAGGGATGCTGGGAATGATCGTCCCTACAATACAACAAAATTTCACACTGCCTGTTGCAACTCCTGTAGCTTCAGGATTTTATTTTGTTAACTTGCTCAGCTTCTTGTCAGTACCGTTTCATTGAAAGGTTTGGACCCTGAACCAATCACTGTTAGTTTCCATCACAAAGGTGCACATATTCCCGATTCTGATTCTACTGGCTGTTAGCTACAAATGTAGACAACCATTAAGCTTCACAATGTACTAGTATGACATATTCATTAGTTGCTAATGTTTATAATTTTGCAACAGCTGGAGAGTCCCAAAATAATGACCTCTGCCTCTTGGGTAGAAAGACCCAGGAACCCCAGATAAATGGAGGATTCCAAAGGGTGCCTCAAGAACAGGCAAAAAAAAGTAATAAGCAAAAAAATTGAGGGTTCCTTACTTTGCTTCCTCAGATCTTTCAGCTGCTCTTTGAACTGAACAAATTTATCGCTCTGCCTCAGTTCGTCGTCGGTGTTCTTGCTCTGCAAGGTAGAATACCTCTCCTGGACAAGTTCTTTTAAATTCGGGATCTCCTCTGGTTTCCTCCGCTTTAACTGCATATAGGAAAAAAGGAAACATGAAATTAACGGGATTCTAACAAAATACACATATGAGTAAAATGGCAAAACACCCATAATGCTCATCTATTAGTGTATATTCATCATAAATGAATATGAAACCAAATTCAGCGAACTACTGATAATGAGGAGCTCGCCTATGTCCAACCCCATCAGAACACTGACATCAACAACTGAGCCAAGAATGCTTTGGTCACATTTCTGTTGACCTAAGGGTCTTCAACTTAAAATATATACAACCACATGAAAGTGTCAGTCAATTCATATCTGAAAGTTTATCTATAAAGGACTTCAGTAGGCAAAAGCACCCACTGGCTTTGTATATCTCTGGAGGCTGTTGTGACAATACCTAAGCACCCGAGTCTCCAACACATTATTACATGCTCTGGCAGACGGCTATTTTTCTCTAGGGTGCTTTCCTAACTGGAGTATACTTGGATGTATGTACACTCTATGTATACTGGATGTATGTTTCTATACAGATGGAGGAAAGGTTGTTCTGAACTTCATTTGTATAGTGAAAAGTTGCAACTTCCCAGTATCTATGAGAAAGAAGAAACGACCGCTCCAAGGCAAATGCTCGTCTTCCTAATCAGGGAGCCCAAGGTCCTGGCTAATACATACACAATTGGGAAGTAATGGCAAGAAGACTCTGGATGGCTGCACACCGAAAATAATTGAAATCCTGTGTTTTTATTGCAAAAACGAAGGTCACATCAAATAATCCACAGCAAGGGGGGTACCAAAAATCTGATGCGTTTCGCACTGAGATCAGTGCTTACTCAAAGCTAGAAACGCGTCAGTTTTTGTACCCCCCTTGCTGTGGATTATTTGATGTGACCTTCGTTTTTGCAATAAAAGCACAGGATTTCAATTATTTTCGGTGTGCGGCCATCCAGAGTCTTTTTGCCATTACTTCCCAGTATCTATGGCATAGAGTCCTATTAGGGTAAATTGTCACAACTTTACTTTTGCTTTCATTATATATATATATATATATATATGATTTTTTTTTTTTTAATCTATAGGTTTAAAGAAAAATCTGTCTTTTTTTTTTTTTTTTACTGGTTTGTCTCATATGGTACATGTTGTAGCTTTTCCTATGTTGCAAGCTGCTTCCCAACTCTAGCTATGAGGTCTACCTTGCACTAATAACCCCCGCCTGCTTTGGCAGACCTGATAACAGCTAGGAAAGAGATGGCTGCGTCATAAGGTTAGCTTGGCTCTGAGCACTTTCCCCAAAAAAGCAGCAGGAATACAGAAGGAGGGGAGACAAGTCAGCCTTTGCATTCCTCTTTGCCGTCGCTTGTCTCGGGAAATTGCTCAGATATGAGACACTTGTCATTGTTAAGCAGCGGTTTTCCCTAGCTGTTTTCAGATCTATCGTCGGAGAGCAGGGGGGCAGGTCAATTAACCAGATTGCCCTTGCACAATAAAACCAAGCCCTGATTAATTGATTTGCGTATGACCCCTAAAACGTGTTGGCTCCCAATTCATGACAGTACTTTTATTGAGATAAAAAAAAAAAAATAATTGGTATCTGGATCAATCCCTTTGACTTGGGGCTCTCATCCTCTCTCTCCATACAAGTTGATTCTTCCAGGAACTCCACTGAAACCCCATTGGGCAGTAGAAAGGTACCACACTATAGCGATCATCTAATTTATTCAAAATCTCCACCAGGTTTGGTATTCAGTGTTCCACTACCTAAATTATATATTTTTTTAAAGCAGACAAACCTGTTAGACAGCATAGTCAGTTTCTGACCTGACTTTTTTCTCAACTGTTTACAGCTTGGTCAAGGACCAGCCTGTTACTGGACAGTAAATGAGCAGCAAAACACAGATGAGGTCAGCCTTGTGCCATCCCCTTCGCTCAGCCTTGTGCCATCCCCTTCGCTCAGCCTTGTGCCATCCCCTTCGCTCAGCCTTGTGCCATCCCCTTCGCTCAGCCTTGTGCCATCCCCTTCGCTCAGCCTTGTGCCATCCCCTTCGCTCAGCCTTGTGCCATCCCCTTCGCTCAGCCTTGTGCCATCCCCTTCGCTCAGCCTTGTGCCATCCCCTTCGGTCAGCCTTGTGCCATCCCCTTCGCTCAGCCTTGTGCCATCCCCTTCGCTCAGCCTTGTGCCATCCCCTTCGCTCAGCCTGATTGATACCGGTATGTACTAGGTAATGTAACCTGATGTGCCATCTCTTCATTTCCCAGTTTAAATTCTTCTCTCCAGGGAACTACAGAAGCAAATACAAAGACAGACTGTGATTCTGGGAATGCAAGAGTCCTTGCCACCAAAGTCTCTAAACGAAATATGGGGTAATTTAAAGCATATCTATGGTCAAAATTCAAAGTCAATATATTGTCACATTGTGTTTCAGTTGTTTCCAGCCTACCCTTACTATTCTGAATGATCTTGATACTTTGTGAAGATCCCCACACATTTACTTCCCTGAATGCTGTGACCCGTAGTCACTAGGCCCTGTGGGTAGGCACTGCTGTGCGTCACACCTTTCACAGAGCCTGCCTTCTAAACCAAAGAGGTATTGAGAGGAGGAGTTTCAGTAGGCGGAGTCAGTACAGGAGGGGTACCATGGGATAGGTAGTCCTTAGAAATTGAGAAGCTGCAAAGCATGCAGGGAATCCAGAAAGCTGTGGAAAGAGACGGCCAGCAGACAGAATTCATGACATGAAAGGGGATTTTTCAGATAAGCTTATATTGGACTGTCAGAAATGAATATTGTTTGTATTGCTATTAAAAATACTGTTGTAAAATGTTGATGTTATAAAATGAAAGTGTATGCTGTCACCATAGAACTCTTAACTCTCCAGTATCTATCAAAATTGATGGGATTAAATGGATATGAATAATACATATTGATTAGTACAGCTGTCCATTCTCTTCTGCACTGCACTGCTTAAAATCATGGAGGAGTCAGGTTTTCCTATTACATCCTCACCTAGAACTATACGCCTTTTCAAAACGCTGTCAGGAACAGAACTGTTACATCGATGATTACATGGGATTACGCTTATTCAATAGCATTAATGGTACATTTCAAAAGCAGACAAAGCTTTCCAGGACACAATGTGTCAAGCTGACATCTATGGCTTTCCTCAAATGGAAGCACATGGTGTTTGAACAGTCAGGGATGGGGAACACAGCTGCCAGTCTATGACAGCATACAATAAGCTCCTGGCACAGGTCCACTGACAACACCAGAATGCAGTCAGTGCACACTGACACTTTATAATGGTTTATTGTTAACATTTCATTTCTAAACCCGTATTCCTTTTAAAAACTCCTAAAAGAGCAGGCACTGCAAGATGGCTTTTATAACTTGTGAAAGCCAGCAAAAAAACGTATTCCACGTCCCTCTTTCATATAGGTGTAGCGGGGACACTTTTACAAGATGTCCGCTATATGTGGAAATTTAGTTTTCTTTCCTCAGAACAGTAATGGGGTTCTGAGGGTTAATTGTACAGGTTAACTTTGGCATCAGTTTGGCTGGGCTGTGTTAGGGTTCTGCCTGGTCATGGGTGCAGTGAAGTACACATGACAGGCCCAGAACCAGGGCCGGTTGGACGTCTTAGGTATCAGTCTTCCCTGGAGCCAATCAGTGGGTGCGTCTGGCCCCGCTGTGTAGTCTGGGGGAGGGTACTTAAGGTGCTGAAGTCACGTGTTTGGCCTTAGCTGTCTGTTCCTGGTTCTGGACCGGGGTAGCCCCGCGAGGGGTCCCGGGCCTGGGAGCGTTTGCCGTCCCGCAACATGGTCAGTTTGACTAGCCCCACAGACTCGCATGGTCTGGGGCAAGGATCCGTCCGTTCCCGAGTCTCGGAGCCGGCTGGTCCTAGGCACAGTAACTGAAGGAGGATTCAAGGCGTCCGGGTGTGCTCTCAGTCTTGGAGGGGCACCGCAGCTCATGTAAGTGACCGGGGGAGGACTCTTTGGAGGAGGGCCAACAAGCTGGCATCTCAAGAAGAGCCTGGTTGCTGAGTTGTTATGGACACTAAAGAATCCGCAATTTCACAGTACTGCCAAGGAGACAGAGAAAGTTCCAGGTACTGGGGAAAAGTTCCTATTCACTTTCAGTTGAATGTTTGTTCTGTGTCAGAGACTTTTGTAAGTTTTCGGATCAAAGTGTTGGCTGCCATAATCTCTGGCTAGAGATTTGTCCAGCATTTAGGTACCCAGCTGCGAGTGGCTACTCTGGGTTTTGTTAGAGACATTCTATTGTCAGCAGTTCAAGGTGCCTGAGTTTCTTCACCCTTGCTCTCTGTTCCTATTTGAGACTGTGTTTGTTGGATGTTACCCCTGCAAATAAAAACCTTCAAAAAGGACTTTTATGGTGTCAGCATCCAAAGTTGTTTGGTACTAACCCTGGGAACCCCTAGACATTCATCAACAAGCCAAGCGGAGGTAACCGGTAAGCCCAAAAGTCAAGGCCGTCCCATCGAGGGTTATGGCCGCTACATGGGTTAACCTTGACACTGTGGGGCCGATTTACCAAAACTGGAAAGTGCAACATTTGGTACAGCGCTGCATAGAAAGCAAGCAGCTTCCAGGTTTTTTTGTCAAAGCTTAAAGGATAAGTTCACCTTCCGTAACATGTCACATGTTACACCCATATTCAGCGTGTAACTTGTTACGAATGGAGTGGCCCCTGCACCTTCCCGATCCACTGCTCCAGTGAGGTTCTTGCCACAACCACCCCCCCCCCCCTCCCCAGCTGTTGCAGTTTAAAAAAAATGTGGCCTAGTGGGACTTAGCCGGCCCGGCAGCATCGCTCATTGACAGGGCTCTGTACATGGAAAACTACAAGGCCTTTGCGGCTGTTGGCTTATAGTTTTTCGAAGAACTGCCGCATCGCTGTGGGGCACTGTGGAGCGCCGTAGTAGTTCATTCATGCCTCCTGTCAGATTATGTCTGCTTACCCATACGGGATGCATGGGCAAGCAGATACAGTGGCAGATCTGCTGGAGACCTGCATGGCATGTGCATTTATTATTGTTTTCCAAAAAGTGAACTTATCCTTTAATTGAACAAGCTGAACCTGATTGGCTACTATGCACAGCTGCACCAGATTTAGCACGCTCCAGTTTTAGTAAATCTAAATCTAAATTCATATTGCAAGAACTCTACAATTGTTTGGATTTCCCCCATCCTTGAGAGCAGCAAGGCCTGTGAAATTATATAGTTTGTCTGGTAATCCACTTGTGCGCAGGAGCGTTTCTTCTCTGCAGTAAATCTACCCCTGTGGCCTGATTTTCCTATTCTTCATGATAAGGACTGACAACTGCCATTACCTCGATCACCAGTAAGTGCACTTTCATTGGACTGCGATGGAGCTTATCCATGAAGTCATGGAACATCAGGTATTAACTGCAAGGTATTAGAACCAACAAAATCCCTTTGGATTACTGGACAATTCTTAAAGGGTTAGTTTGCCTTTTCAGGACAAATGAAACGGTGAACTAACAGCCTCCCTACATCCTTTCCGCCTGGCCCCCAATCCCAGAAGCCCTACATAACAAGGGGGAGAAGAGCAGGGATTTCAAATCCCCTGCCTGCTACACCAGCTGTGTGGGCACTGACAGCCCATCACCCATGTAGGCAAGTACAGCAGGGTGGGAGGGGAGGATGTGGGGTGTAAATTCAGCTTCACTTTTTACCTGGAAAGGTGAATTTACACTTTAACAAGAATATGGGGAATGTGGGGAAAGTAATCTCAAAAGCCAACGGCACGGCAAAGAAATGCATTCAGGCAGGGCTTTTTTATGTTCTCAGGTAAGTGCAAGAATGCAACCACGACCCCCCAAATCCACCCCTCCACACATCCCCTTCAAAATGCATCAAATAGTGGGTGTGGTCAGCTTCTCTAAGAGCGGGAGGGTCTTAAAGGGGCAATAAATACCAGGAGTGCATTACATACAGAGTGCAGAGTTCAGGCGGGCGCTGCATACAGAGTGCAGAGTTCAGGGAATGCGCTGCATACAGAGTGCAGAGTTCAGGGAATGCGCTGCATACAGAGTGCAGAGTTCAGGCGGGCGCTGCATACAGAGTGCAGAGTTCAGGCGGGCGCTGCATACACAGAGTGCAGAGTTCAGGCGGGCGCTGCATACACAGAGTGCAGAGTTCAGGCGGGTGCTGCATACACAGAGTGCAGAGTTCAGGGATACGCTGCATACAGACTGCAGAGTTTAGGGATACGCTGCATGTAGATTTCATGGATGCACTACACGTACAGAGTGCAGAGTTCAAAGGTGCTCTACAAACCGAGTTCAGCCTTCTTCCACAGCTCCTTACCTCTGCATCCTCCAGCCATGTCTCATTTTCACCCCTCTTCAGCTCTGACCTCTGCATGCACCCCCCCCCCCCCATCTTACTTTTTCTGTATAAGCACCCAGCTGGCTCTAGTATCTCCCCCAAACACTGTTGGTGGTTCCGCCTCTCTCATTAGCAGGGAGATGATCCAGTGGGGGTGTCGGCATTCGCACTGCACCATACGCACCTGCATCTCCCTTGTCCCCATCCTGCACTCAGTGGGAGCCGTTGGGAGACGAGCTGTCACTTGTAAACACAGAGGCTGAACTTCTGTGTTTACAAGTGATAGGGGTGAACAGAGGTCTTGAGCCAGAAGTGGTGGAACTCCGTTCCACCAAGTTCCAGCTAAAAAAAAAAAAAAAAGCACTGCATTCAGGTGTCTGCATGCCAGGTTTGTTTTCTTATTCAACCATAAATTATAAAGGATACGGGTGTGCTAAAGGAAACCTAATTTCTTAGTCAAGAGCTTGGTTCACCCCCTCGTAAGACTCTTTACGGTGAGACCACTCATCACAATGAGGAGTTTAAATATCTCTGGTCAAAATGTAAAATCATATATTCATTTCCACATTGTAGTCCATTTCTAGCCTACTTCTTTTACTCTGAACAGTCTTGAAGTTTATAAACTTACTTTGTGAAGATCCATACACATTTACTTGCTTGATATCTAAGACATGGTCACTATGCCCTGTGAGTAGGAACTGCTGTGTCATACATTTCACAGAGCCTACCTTCAGAACTACAGAGGTGTTACGGGGAGGAGTTACTAGAGGCGGAGGCCGTACAGAAATCACTGCTGGCAGGCAAGGTATCATGGGATATGTAGTCTATGTAGGAGATTGTGACGTCATCTGTCTGCCTCAGCCAATCAGAGAAAGCTTTCTATTCATTCACAGAATACAGAGCTCAGCCCGACTATTTTGTTCCAGCAGTGGGACAGGAAGTTCCCGTCTTGCTGTACTCTGTACGTAGCTGAGGCTACATACAGTTTATACAGCGCTCCCAGCCATCGCAACTGTTACTGAAGTAAATAGTTGGTTTGGACCAGCTTGGTTAAAACAAACCAATTAAAGTTAAATGAGACCCAGAGATCGGCTTTAAATGTTTCCTCAACACCAATCAATGGATGTCACCTACGGTGCATTGAAAAAGTATTCATACCCCTTGACATTTTCCACATTTTGTTGTGTTGCAACCAAAAACAAATGTATTTTATTGGTATTTTATGTGATAGACCAACCAAAGTGGCACATAATTGTAAAGTGGAAGGAAAATGAACCACCTTTCGCTGCAATTACAGCTGCAAGTCTTTTTAGGTATGTTTAAGGTCGTTGTCCTGCTGGAAGGTGGACCTCCACCCCAGTCTCAAGTCTTTTGCAGACTTAAACAGGTTTTCTTCTAAGATTGCCCTGTATTTGGCTCCATCCATCTTCCCATCAACTCTGACCAGTTTCCCTGTCCCTGCTATAGAAAAGCATCCCCACAACATGATGCTGCCACCACCATGCTTCACGGTGGGGATGGTGTGTTCAGGGTTGATGTGCAGTGTTAGTTTTCCGCCACACATAGTGTTTTGCTTTTAGGCCAAAAAGTAAAATTTCGGTCTCATCTGACCAGAGCACCTTCTTCCACATGTTTGCTGTGTCCCCCACATGGCTCCTCGCAAACTGCAAACGGGACTTCTTATGGCTTTTTTTTTTCCAACAATGTCTTTCTTCTTGCCACTCTTCCATAAAGGTCAGATTTGTGGAGAGCACGACTAATAGTTGTCCTGTGGACAGATTCTCCCACCTGAGCTGTGGATCTCTGCAGCTCCTCCAGAGTTACCATGGGCCTCTTGGCTGCTTCTCTGATGAATGCTCTCCTTGCCCGGCCTGTCAGTTTAGGTGGACGGCCATGTCTTGGTAGGTTTGCAGTTGTGCCATACTCTTTCCATTTTCGGATGATGAATTGAACAGAGCTCCGTGAGATGTTCAAAGCTTAGGATATTTTTTTTTTTTTATAACCTAACCCTGCTTTAAACTTCTCCTCAACTTTATCCCTGACCTGTCTGGTGTGTTTCTTGGCCTTTGTGATTCTGTTTTTTCACTAAAGTTCTCTAACAAACCTCTGGAGGGCTTCACAGAACAGCTACATTTATACTGAGATGAAATTACACACAGGTGGACTTCATTTACCAATTAGGTGACTTATGAAGGCAATTGGTTCCACTAGATTTTAGTTAAGGGTATCAGAGTAAGGGCTCTTTCACACGGACGGTCCGTATGTCCGTTTTTCCTCCTTCCGTTTTCGGATGCAAAACGGACATACATGTATCCCTATGGGATAGCGGGTGTCAGCGGATGAGCATCCGCTGAGACCCGATCTCGTCCGTGCCCGCTATGGTCCGTTTCTGCAGACGGAGGAAAACCCTATTTTTTCATCCGTCTGCAGAGCGGATCGGATGACGACGGACTCTACGGTCCGTCGTCACCTGATCCCCCATAGGGGAGAGCGGCGCTCTGACAGGTCCGTCCCTGCACGGAGTGCAGAGATGGACCTGTAATCTTCTGCTCAGCGGAGATCGCTCTGGCGATCCCCGCTGAGCAAGCGAATATCCACGGGGCGGATCTGCACTGATCCGCCCCGTGTGAAAGAGCCCTAAAGGGGGGCTGAATACAAATTCACGCCACACTTTTCAAATATTTATTTGTAAAAAAAATAAAAATAAAACCATTTATGATTTCACTTCCACTTCACAATTATGTGCCACTTTGTGTTGGTCTATCACATAAAATCCCAATTTTCGTTTTTGGTTGTAACATGACAAAATGTGGAATATTTCAAAGGGTATGAATACTTTTCCAAGGCACTGTACCTATATAAATTACTTTCATCCCTGGTAGTAGGATCTTCACTGCGCAGCCATACTTGCACACAGTCCCGCCCACCACCAGATCCGAGGTGCTGCTCCTCCTATGCATTCCTATGTCTGGATTCGTACTCATAGCAGGCCCATCCATTCAGAAGAGTTGGGCTCAAGCTACAGGAATGAATGGAGTAAGCAGAATAAATGTGGAGTAGGAGCTGCTGGCTGCCAGGACTATTTTTGCAAAGGCTCTTTGGCATAGGGCAAGGGACACACAGCACAGATCTTAGGGGCTGATGGCAGGTGAAGTTATCTTTTAAGTAAACTATTCAGATCTGTGGTAGATATAAATGTATCACTTCCTTAAAAATGGCTTCTCAAAGTTTACTAGGCAGAAGTAACCCTTGGGGTTCACGCAGCACTGCTTGAGAAATTATGGTTTACGGTAGAAACTTCTACAAATACAGAGCTTATCAGAATGCCTGTCAAAGAACGGATGAGGAAGATTAGTATCAGTCTTAGCTCAGTGAGGAAGTACCACCATTTATATATCTTATTTTACAGGTTATGCAAAAATCTGTTTTATGTAACAGGATGCCCATATCTTTTTTTGGTTTTGAATTACAAAATACCCACCAAAAAATCTCTATATTGCAAAATGTAAATTTAATAAAGATGTTTGTGTGTCTTTCTCCTGGAAGTTCTGCTTTCAACCTAGAAAGTAAAATACATCAATTTTATCGTACAAAAATTAAAAAAGAAACCAAAAGGTTCCATTATATCAAACACCAAAAAATTGAGTATCGCATGATTATGAACAAAATTATCAATCCACTAGAGGGGACCCGCAAAGTCCCCAAACCGCGATTGCTGCCCCGACACGTTTCAACTTTTTTGGTCTTCTTCAGGGAGTTAAGGAAATGCTTGCTACAAAAAAACTATATGATGACCAAAAATAGTATACAAAACAAAAGCATAACAAAAAGATAACTTCACTTGTAGGCAGCCCCAAAGATCTTTGCTATGTGTTCCCTTGCCCTATGCCAAAGTGCCTTTGCAAAAATAGTCCTGGCAGCAGGCAGTTCCTACTGTGCTTTCCTTCTGCTCACTCCATTCATTCCTGTAGCTTGAGCCCAACTCCTCTGAATAGGTAGGGCTGCTATGAGTATGGGCCCAGATGTAGCAATGAATAGGAGGAACAGCACATCTGGGATCTGGTTGTGTGTGGGACTTTTCTTATGCAAAGGCGGTTTGGTTGCAAGTATGACCGGAGAGTGAAGTTCCTAGTACCAGGGATAATCATGTGATACTCTATTTTATGTGTCTGATGTAATGGAACCTTTGGTTTCTTTTTTAAGCTTTGTACAATAAAATTGATGTATTTTTTGTTCGTTTTTTTTTTGTGGTGCCTTAAAAATCCCATCCATCATTTAGCTTTTCATATTCAATTTAATTTGTTGATGTGGCACCTTAACAACCAAGTTGCATGGGCTGACATTTATGGTAGCATTCAGGACATCTACCAAAACTGGCTTTACATTGTATGAATATTTATTTAAAAAAAGGCAACACAATGTTTTAGGGCAAAGTAACAGACTCTTTAAAGCCAGCCCCCACCACATGTAAACATTCTTCCCCGTGATATACTATGCCATTGCATACCGCCCAACTTTTTTTTTTATTCTTTTTAGTATAAGAATATAAATTGGAATACAAAACAAAGCCTATTGGGCATACCCAGGCTTAGGTTAAAACACACACATTAAAAGAAAAAAGTCAATGTGGTAACCAAGGCTTAGGGAATTGGAAGCGAGGTTCCTGGGGTGTGCAAAGTAAAAAGGGTCGGGTGGTGCATTCTCTGTATACAGATCCACATCTGAGCAGTAAACAGAAGCAAAACAGCGTATCCTATGAAGGGGTTGCAGAGGAAAAAACAGTATCTCTGGACTCTTTCCAAATGTCCCATACCTTGGAGAATTTTTTTGGACAACCCCTAGATTAATTTGTAAATTTATACAATGGGACCGCTTTATTGACTATATTCTTCCAATAATCTAAGGTGGGGGGGGGAGGGGGGGAGGGGGGGGGCTGGGTAGATTTCCATTTAAGGAGTATAGTCTTGCGTGCGTAAAACAATAAGAGGCCTATCAAAGTTCTCATAGATTTAGGAGGTAGCTAGTAGGTGAACGAGACCTAAAATGCAAACATCAATTGATAGTGGTATTGCAATTGTGGTGACGGTGCAAATACATCAGGAAACCGCTGTCCAGAATAATTTTATGCCCGGACATTCCCAAAACACATGCAGGAACGTGGCAGGGTCGGACGTACAGTCCCAACATTGTGAGGAGTGTGAGGGATAAATCTTCTGTAACCGTTGAGGTGTGAGATATACTCTATGGAGAATCTTAAATCGGATTAATCTGTCTCTGGCTGATACCACGCTTTGCATAGGGTAGTCCCAAACATCCTCCCAGTCTTCGGAATCTAACTCTGGAAATTCCTCCCGCCATTGCGTCAATAGTTTGCCATGACCAACATGAACGGAGGGTTGAAGATATTTATTTATTGAAGAGAGTGTTTTACCTAGACTATTACCTCCCAACTTTTTGAGATGGGAACGAGGGGCAGCTATTAGCAAAAGTATGTAGGCATAGGACACACCCCCTGCCATGCCCCATAAAGGAGAATTGTACAAAACAAAAAAGATTAGTTAAACCCACAAGTGCTTATTTTTACCACTACTATTCTTTTATACTGGTCTTTAACCACTTGCTGACCGCCTCACTCATATATACGTCGACAACATGGCACGGTGTGCAAAACGACGTACCCGCGTGTCACTCCGTCATCAAACGCGATGTCCGCTGGTGGCATGCGATCATGACACGGAGAGGCAGAACGGGAAGATGATTTTGTAAACAAGGCATTTCCCTGTTCTGCCTAGCAATATGACAGGGATCTATTGCTCCCAGTGATTTCTGTCATGTTCTAGTGAGCCCATCCCCCTACAGTTAGAACACACTGAGGGAAGGGACTTTTACACAGTAATCAGTGCATTTTTATAGCACTGATAGCTGTATAAATGCCAATGGTCCCGAAATAGTGTCAAAAGTGTCTGATCTGTCCGCCGTAATGTCGCAGTCACGATAAAAATTGCAGATCGCCACCATTACTAATAATAATTTTAAAAAAAAAATTACCAAAAATGTTTAAATTTTTTTTACCAAAAATATGTAGAAGAATACATAGTAGACTAAATAGCGCAAAAAATTAAAACCGCAGAGGTGATCAAATACCTTTTTTTTTTTTTGTTTATAGCCAAAAAATTAAAACCGCAGCGGTGATCAAATACCACCAAAAGAAAGCTTGACCGCGCAATTGTGAGTTAAAGCGACGCAGTGCCGTATCACAAAAAAGGGCTTGGTCAGGGAGGGGGTAAATCCTTCCGGGGCTGAAGTGGTTACAATTTGCAAATACAGCAATTTAGAAATTGGATGAAAGGTTTAGCACTGGGAAACACTTTTTGAAAGATAAAAAAGTACATTTTATATACAACTATATAGATCAGACCAACATGAGGGACAAAAGTTTAAATTTTGTTTTAAAGTGATTGATTTCTCTGATTTGAGAACTTAGCCCTGCTACTACCACCAACACATTCAGTGTGTGCACTTCAATGGCTTATTTCTAAAAATAAAAAAGTGAAGTGAGCTTTAAAACAAGCCCTCACTCAACTCTATAGCTGCAGGCTCTCTGGAGAAATTCATCCTCAAGGATCACAACAGAAGCACTGAACTGGCTGCTTTCTCAGTAGCTCAGCTTACCTAGCAATCACCTCCCAAAAAGACCCAGTAGCACAGCTTCTCTTTCACCCTTCCAGGAGTCTTGGCTCCTTCCGCTTTTCTGTCCCAGCAGTACCTCCGCTCACCCTGCTCCTACCTCCCAGCAGTACCTCCGCTCACCCTGCGCCTACCTCCCAGCAGTAGCTCCACTCACCCTGCGCCTACCTCCCAGCAGTAGCTCCACTCACCCTGCGCCTACCTCCCAGCAGTAGCGCCACTCACCCTGCCCCTACCTCAGGAGCAGTACCTCCGCTCACCCTGCTCCTACCTCAGAGCAGTACCTCCGCTCACCCTGCTCCTACCTCAGAGCAGTACCTCCGCTCACCCTGCTCCTACCTCAGAGCAGTACCTCCGCTCACCCTGCTCCTACCTCCCAGCAGTACCTCCGCTCACCCTGCTCCTACCTCCCAGCAGTACCTCCGCTCACCCTGCTCCTACCTCCCAGCAGTACCTCCGCTCACCCTGCTCCTACCTCCCAGCAGTACCTCCGCTCACCCTGCTCCTACCTCCCAGCAGTACCTCTGCTCACCCTGCTCCTACCTCCCAGTAGTACCTCTGCTCACCCTGCTCCTACCTCCAAACAATGGTTCAATTGTAGCTCAGCTCTCCTTGATCCTACCCTCCCAGCAGTACCTCCGCTCACCCTGCTCCTACCTCCCAGCAGTACCTCCGCTCACCCTGCTCCTACCTCCCAGCAGTAGCTCCGCTCAACCTGCCCCTACCTCAGAGCAGTACCTCCGCTCACCCTGCTCCTACCTCCCCGGCAGTACCTCGGCTCACCCTGCGCCTACCTCCCAGCAGTAGCTCCGCTCACCCTGCGCCTACCTCCCAGCAGTAGCTCCGCTCACCCTGCGCCTACCTCCCAGCAGTAGCTCCGCTCACCCTGCGCCTACCTCAGAGCAGTACCTCCGCTCACCCTGCTCCTACCAACCAGCAGTAGCTCCGCTCAACCTGCCCCTACCTCAAGAGCAGTACCTCCGCTCACCCTGCTCCTACCTTCCAGCAGTTCCTTCGCTCACCCTGCTCCTACCTCCCAGCAGTACCTCCGCTCACCCTGCTCCTACCTCAGGAGCAGTACCTCCGCTCACCCTGCTCCTACCTTCCAGCAGTTCCTCTGCTCACCCTGCTCCTACCTCAGAGCAGTACTTCCGCTCACCCTGCTCCTACCTCAGCAGTACCTCCGCTCACCCTGCTCCTACCTCAGAGCAGTACCTCTGCTCACCCTGCTCCTACCTCCCAGCAGTACCTCCGCTCACCCTGCTCCTACCTCCCAGCAGTACCTCCGTTCACCCTGCTCCTACCTCCCAGCAGTACCACCGCTCACCCTGCTCCTACCTCCCAGCAGTAGCTCCGCTCAACCTGCCCCTACCTCAGAGCAGTACCTCCGCTCACCCTGCTCCTACCTCCCCAGCAGTACCTCCGCTCACCCTGTTCCTACCTCCCCGGCAGTACCTCCGCTCACCCTGCGACTACCTCCCAGCAGTAGCTCCGCTCACCCTGCGCCTACCTCCCAGCAGTAGCTCCACTCAACCTGCCCCTACCTCAGAGCAGTACCTCCGCTCACCCTGCTCCTACTTCCCAGCAGTAGCTCCGCTCAACCTGACCCTACCTCAAGAGCAGTACCTCCGCTCACCCTGCTCCTACCTTCCAGCAGTTCCTTCGCTCACCCTGCTCCTACCTTCCAGCAGTTCCTTCGCTCACCCTGCTCCTACCTCCCAGCAGTACCTCCGCTCACCCTGCTCCTACCTCCCAGCAGTACCTTCGCTCACCCTGCTCCTACCTCCAAACAATGGTTCAATTGTAGCTCAGCTCTCCTTGATCCTACCCTCCCAGCAGTATCTGAGCTCTGGAAGGGGGGCAGAGCTGCTGACCTGAATGACTTCACTACTTTTGTTATGAACTGTGAGGATACATTTCTCAACTGCGCTTGTAGTTACAGTGGCCAGTATGGACTAGTTTTAAAGCTCACGTATTGATTGTTAAAGATATGTAAACACTTGAAGTTACTGGGTTAATTTTAAGATAACAAAGGACAGGGTGCAGGAAAATAGGCAGAGCCTAGACTACAGAGGTATACAGAGGAGGGCAACAGAGCTAACAAAAGTAATAGATGGCATCTTTAACTTTAAAAACTGAAAATGGCTGTTTAGTTTAACAGCCATATCCTCATTACCTTTTGCATTGCCATTTGCTGTACAAGGTACAAATGACTCAATCTGGCTCCCGACACAGAGCAGATTGAAAGCCTAGGAAAAAACCACATCATCCCCCTCGTGCAAAGTGGGCTTCCTTTTATCTAACAGAGGAAGGAAGAAGTAGTCAGCCCAATTAATAAACACACAAAGTCACCGGGAATCAAATGGGTGCAGCCTGAGGCGCCAGGCTGTCACACACAAGACCTGCCCCTGACAAACAGGAACGTGAAGTGAACTCACATAGGACTATCCTGGCAGTTTTGCCTATGGTGAGAGTATACATAGCATAGCATGCATGTATACAGTATATTGATTCTTAAAAGAGATTTATGGCCAAAGCTTTTTTGGCCATACTTTTCTTGGGGGTCACAGGAGTGCACTTGCTTGTGCTCTCCCGTGACCCAGAATCAGCCATCTGTCAGCTGATATGAGAGCGCTGCATCAGGCTCTGGAAGGATCCTAACCATATTGTCGGGATCCACCCAGCTGCCAGATTGACTCCTGGCTCCAGCTGTCAGTGCTCCGCTGAGAACCAAAGTTGGCTTCACCCGGCCCTTCTCCAGCTAGGGACTTCAGTGAGTTCTGGAGGGCAAAGCAGAGAGCGGCGACTGACAGCCACTGCTCTTTTTTTTTTAAGTAACTACAAACTTCCCCTTTAAACCCAGAAGCTGGTTGAAAGGTTGACCACTCCCTCTAATTTACCACAAAAAAAAAAAAAAAAACTGGGAAAACTTATTGACCCGAGTATAAGCCGAGGGTGAGGAATGCAGCAGCTACTGTAAGTGGAAAAGAGGGTCACAGCCTACCTGTGTCCCTCTGCAGCCTCCGTGTCCCTCTGCAGCCTCCGTGTCCCTCTGCAGCCTCCGTGTCCCTCCGTGTCGCATTTGCACCGATGTAAAGTGCAGCGTGTAAAAAGATACGGCGGCCATTCTAGTATTCAAAAGCCGCGCCTCCTCCTTGTCTGTGATAGGCGGAACACTCAATTTCCCAGCAGTCAGTGTTCTGCCTATCACGGACATCCGCTCATCCTCATACCACGGACGAGGATGAGAGGATGTCCGTGATAGGAGGAACACTGACCGCTGGGAAATTGAGTGTTCCGCCTATCACAGATAAGGAGGCGCAGAGTTTGAACACTGCCAAGGCCGCCGTCTGTCTGCATGACACACTGATCAGGTAGGCAGACGGCGGTGACTCGAGTATAAGCCGAGGGGGGGTACTTTCAGCCCAAAAAAAAGGACTGAAAATCTTGGCTTATACTCGAGTATATACGGTACTATTAATAACAGTATTCTATTCCATCCCAGAGCAGGAGGCCGTGGGCCACATCAGAGGGCTCCACGGGCCACATGTGGCCCCCGGGCCACTGGTTGGGCACCCCTGGTCTAAAGGATCTGATCCCGACGGCTTGGTGCCAAATACCACAGCATACCTTCAGAGGTCTAGTGAAGTCCATGCCTCTATGGGTTATGGTGGGTGGTCATAATGTTATGGTTGATCAGTGTACAATACAAACCCTTTGGCAGGTATAACAGCTGCCATATACAGTATGTATTTCATCCGAGTGATTATCGGTTTTGCCTGCAGGTCAGCTTTAAAGGGAGCAGCGATACCTCTCTGGATAAACCCATTCTCAGGTTAGATGTACAGAAAAAAGAATAAAGAAAAATGATTGTGAAATAACGAAGAGCAGGTTTTGTCTGAACAGGTAGTTTGATAAAAACATGGAAAGCAACGCATTTCATTTCCAAGAAAACACAGAACTCCGATTACAGGTAAAGCTCCTAAACAATATAATAAAGGTAGCAATGAATATATTGTAACAGAACACCCCGAAGTGACATTTGGCGTTCTGGGGAAAGAAGCGAGAGATGTACAGTGCAGAGAGATGAATCATACATTAATACACAACGCCGCACATAAATCTCTCTCCTATTACACATTTCACAGGATCTGGAAGAGCTCACACAATAACACAAAATGAGACTATTCAAGACAGGGTTTAAATATAGAAAAGTACAAAATAATGCCAATTACAGACTTTGCTTGCTGCTCCGTAATTAAAGCTGAACTTAGATAGGCAGATATAAAAGACCGAAATCAATGCAGATTTGTAATCATTATTTCACCATTAAATTATTTTTTCTAAATTCAAGCAGTGAAGTCTCTAAACTAAACATAGTATCTAGAGAGATGCACTGAAGTTTCGGCAGCCGAAACATATCAATGGTGTTTTCAGCATTTTGGCGATAGAAAAAAAAGGTGCCGAAAACGCATGCGATTTTACTGTGCTTATGGTGCGTTTTTCATGTGTCATGTGACTCAAAAACAGCATCAAAAACATAACACGGGGGCTTTACTGATGCGTTATTACTGCATTTTCAATGTATTTCAAGAGGGAGGTGCGTTTTTTAACTGACCAAAAATGCAGCAAGCAGGCTTTTTAACACAACGGGAGCTCAACGATCCAGTGTGCACACATACAGTGCCTTGCACAAGTATTCACCCCCTTTGGCTTTTTAGCTATTTTGTTACATTACAGCCTTTTAGTTCAATGTTTTTTTAATCTGAATTATATGTGATGGATCAGAACACAATAGTCTAAGTTGGTGAAGTAAAATTAGAAAAATATATACATAAAACTATTTTTCAGAAAAAATAAAATGATAATTGGCATGTGCGTATGTATTCACCCCCTTTGTTATGAAGCCCATAAAAAGCTCTGGTGCAACCAATTACCTTCAGAAGTCACATAATTAGTGAAATGATGTCCACCTGTGTGCAATCTAAGTGTCACATGATCTGTTATTACATAGACACACCTTTTTGAAAGGCCCCAGAGGCTGCAACACCTAAGCAAGAGGCACCACTAACCAAACACTGCCATGAAGACCAAGGAACTCTCCAAACAAGTAAGGGACAATGTTGTTGAGAAGTACAAGTCAGGGTTAGGTTATAAAAAAAAAATATTCCAAATCTTTGATGATCTCTAGGAGCACCATCAAATCTATCATAATCAAATGGAAAGAACATGGCACAACAGCAAACCTGCCAGGAGATGGCCGCACAACAAAACTCATGGAGCGGGCAAGGAGGTCATTAATCAGAGAGGCATCACAGAGACCTAAGGTAACCCTGGAGGAGCTGCAGAGTTCCACAGCAGAGACTGGAGTATCTGTACATAGGACGACTATAAGCCGTACGCTCCATAGAGTTGGGCTTTATGGCAGAGTGGCCAGAAGAAAGCCATTACTTTCAGCAAAAAACAAAATGGCACTTTTTGAGTTTGCGAAAAGGCATGTGGGAGACTCCCAACATGTATGGAGGAAGGTGCTCTGGTCTGAGGAGACAAAAATGTAACCTTTTGGCCAAAGAAAACGCTATGTCTGGTGCAAACCCAACACATCACATCACCCAAAGAACACCATCCCCACAGTGAAACATGGTGGTGGCAGCATCATGCTGTGGGGATGTTTTTCAGCAGTCGGGACTGGGAAACTGGTCAGAGTTGAGGGTAAGATGGATGGTGCTAAATACAGGGATATTCTTGAGCAAAACCTGTACCACTCGGTGTGTGATTTGAGGCTAGGACGGAGGTTCACCTTCCAGCAGGACAATGACCCCAAACACACTGCTAAAGCAACACTTGAATGGTTTAAGGGGAAACATGTAAATGTGTTGGAATGGCCTAGTCAAAGCCCAGACCTCAATCCAATAGAAAATCTGTGGTCAAACTTAAAGATTGCTGTTAACAAGCACAAACCATCCAACTTGAAGGAGCTGAAGCAGTTTTGCAAGGAGGAATGGGCCAAAATCCCAGTGGTAAGATATGGCAAGACTCAGAGACGTATCCAAAGCGACTTGGAGCTGCAATAGCCACAAAAGGTGGCTCTACAAAGTATTGACTTTAGGGGGGTGAATAGTTATGCACATTGACCTTTTCTGTTATTTTGTCCCATTTTTTTTTTTTTTTTTATTGTGAAGCAAACAACAAAACATCTTCAAAGTTGTGGGTTATGTTCTGTAAATTAAATGATGCAAATCCTCAAACAATACATGTTAATTCCAGGTTGTGAGGCAACAAAACACAAAAAATGTCAAGGGGGGTGAATACTTTTGCAAGGCACTGTATCTTTACCTCTCTATATAGTGGCTGGGTTCTGGTGTGCATCCTTTCCACCTTCCACCATAACAGGTTCCTTTGAAAGGAAGTCAATTGATAAGCTGCTAATACAATCCAGAAAAAAAATACAAAGTTGCTCAAAGTCTACTCAACGAACCCTGGATCTGAGTGTTACATAATGTTATCAAGATTCAGAAAGTGTGTCTGAGTATGTGTGCAACCTTGTATTACAAGATCCTGGGGTGAGCAACTTTCCTTAGAACTAGGGTACTAGTAGTAGTTTGTCACGTTTAATTGGACTTGTCCTGTAACAATTCACTGCTCCTCCAAGTGGCTTCCAAAGTTAAAATGGGTGTTGGGAATATCCAGCAATTATAGGCACTTGTTGTTTTAATGAAAGCCCAATGTCTGTTCTTTGTCTTTAGACTTTGTTTGATCCCAGCCCAATGTAGAGTTATAATAACCCCCCAGTGGGATTTGAGAGTCAAAAAGTAGATACTGATCTGTGTGGGCTTTCTGCGTGTAGGCAGGTGCAGTCTGCTTTCTCCACTGATGGTGGCGCTCAACCGCAACGGCATTGCAGCGGGAGAGGAAGTCAAGAGGAACTTAGTGCCTCTATGGATTCCTAAGACACAAGAGCAGCTATCTGATTGGATGCCGGCACCCCATGTGACTCTGGCGGCTATGTTGGGTCAGGCCCAGTCTAGCTAAGACCTTGGCTCCTGGGCTTGGAGCGCATTTCCCATGTGGCTAGAGTAGGGACAGGTTACCCGTCTTGCAGGGAAAATGTTTATAGTGTAAGAGAGAGGTTCCAGAGGAGTAGGGAAAGTGCAGGGACGAGCCATGCTATCTGGAAGCCTCCTCACCGAGGTATGGACCGGCCAGGCCGCATTTCATCGCTTGAGACAGACACTGATGGCTCTCCTGAAGCCATGCGGTTTCATGCTGTGAGTGCTCCCAGCTGGGGTTGCCTTCCCGCTGGGCCTGTTCTGTATTGCCTGACTTCAATATAATTCTGTTTCTCTGAGTGTTTTTCTGCCGCCGCACCATGCTGTACCCACCCACATGCGAAGGACACTTGGATGACATTACAGGACAAGTCCCTTTAGATTGTAAGTTCCAGGAGAAGGGCCCTCATATTCCTTCTGTATTAAACTGTATTGTAATTGTACTGACTCCTTGATATCGTAAAGCACTGCGCAAACTGTTGGTGCTACATAAATCCTGTGCAATACTAAAGCCCAGTTGAAGGTCAGAGAATACTAACAGATACACTATGACACTAACTACAGAGGGTGGTGGTCAGAACCTCAGAACCCATGACCAGCATTTTGGATACAAATTTAAGTTCAGGATCTTTAAAATAATAGGGACTGAAATTATTAAAAGTGAGCAAGTGATTTAGTCAGGTGCACAAGATAAACAAAAATTTGAGTTACATAACATGTATACATCTCCTCCCATAAGAGAAGTCTAAAGTATATCAAAACCAAAACTTTTTTTTTTTAGAGTGATGAGTGGTTAGAACCTTTGTTGAATTTTTATTTCTATGTGAGCCCACTGATAAGCTTCACCCCATTTCTCCTCATGGCCATTGTCACCAGGACTGAAAGCCATGTTGTGGTGTGCATGGTCCCCGTAGGTAACCTCTACTTATTGTCACCAAGACTGAAAGCCGTGTTATGGTGTGCATGGTCCCCGTAGGTAACCTCTACTTATTGTCACCAGGACTGAAAGCCATGTTATTGTGTGCATGGTCCCCGTAGGCAACCTCTACTTATTGTCACCAGGACTGAAAGCCATGTTATGGTGTGCATGGTCCCCGTAGGTAACCTCTACTTATTGTCACCAGGACTGAAAGCCATGTTGTGGTGTGCATGGTCCCCGTAGGTAACCTCTACTTATTGTCACCAGGACTGAAAGCCATGTTATGGTGTGCATGGTCCTCGTAGGTAACCTCTACTTATTGTCACCAGGACTGAAAGCCATGTTATTGTGTGCATGGTCCCCGTAGGTAACCTCTACTTATTGTCACCAGGACTGAAAGCCATGTTATTGTGTGCATGGTCCCCGTAGGTAACCTCTACTTATTGTCACCAGGACTGAAAGCCATGTTATGGTGTGCATGGTCCCGTAGGTAAAATCTGCTTATTGTCACCTGGACTGAAATCCATATTATGGTGTATATGGTGGCCAAAGGTAACCTCTGCTTATGTAATTTTTTCCATCTTATGCTTAGTTTGAATTGGCAGGCTTGGTAGCAAATGAGTTGTTTGTATACAATAGTATGGAAACAATGGATTTACAAAGTGATGCAACCTATTTAACTGGAAGAGTGGACACGCAAGCACCACCCCCCCACCCCTTGCTGATGTTTCCATGGAATCTCTTTCCTTTCAAATGATTCTAAGTACTGGAGAAAGGAAGCTTTCCTTGGAAGAATGTTTCTTCCGAAACTCCTGTATTAATTTGTTAAGGTTTAAATAAATTTGCAAGTATTCCCATGCATCCAGAAATAAATTCCGTCTTGTTGCGTTGATGTCCCGAGTGACCTATGTGTTCACCCCACTGCGCTGTGACGATAACACCACAAAGGTCCCCTCAGATGATCACCCTGAAGAGGAAGCAAATGTTTCCTGCTTCCCTGCCAGAGCTGCTCTGAGAAAGTTTTCCTGTGCTGACTTTAAACAAAACTTTCTTGACATGGTTCTCGAAGAGAGACTGGACTGCCACAAGCACTTGATAACTAACAATAACCCTCAGCCCTCACAGCCATCAAGGTCTCCAACGAGCAGGATTGTTAAGAATTCTCAGTGCAAAGGAACAGCGGTTACATCTCTATTAACACCTCCACTCTATAGATGTAATGGTCCTGTAATGCCCCATACACACGGTCGGATTTTCCGGCGGAAAATGTCCTATCGGACAATGTTGTCGGAAATTCCGACCGCGTGTAGGCTCCATCGGACTTTTTCAGTCGGATTTTCCGACGGACAAAGTTTTATCTCCTGCTCTCAAATTTTCCGACAACAAAGTCCTATCGGACTTTTTCCGATCGTGTGTAGCGAATTCCGACGGACAAAGTGCCACGCATGCTCAGATCACATTACAAGACCAAAGCTATTGGCTACTAGCCTCTACGTAGTCCCGTCGTAGGCAACGAACGTCACCACGTTCAGGATGATCGGATTTTCCGACAACTTTGTCCGACCGTGTGTATGCAACACCAGTGTCGGACAAAATCCGTTGGAAAAAATCCAACGGATTTTGTGGTCGGAATTTCCGACCGTGTGTATGGAAGAGTATTGTGGATAAACAGATATAAAGAATTAACGTTTGAGAGGTCTCCATACATATTAGTCATCATTTCACTTTGTGATCCTCTTACGGCCTTTGGAGGAATAAATAGAGTTCAGATCAAAAAGTCAATAACTCTAGGCATCATTTTGAAGCAGAACATACCCTACTACTTCTCCATGGTGTGTTCTCCATTTATAACCCAGATCTGGTTTGGAAGGGAACTAGAAAACACACACAGAGAATGGAATAGGAATCGTAACAGAAAGTGGAAGTAAAGCCTTTTTGGCACTTGTACCTACAGGTAAAATGAATATCTCCTAAACCTACATGGTTTATGAGATATACACCCTGCATGCAGCTGGTGACATCACTGACGCACCCTCTCTGAAGAAACGGCACGCATGTGACATCATCGCGGCACGGCCAATCAGAAGGCTGGATAATGTGGACCCGGAAAGGAAGACTGGGTGAGATGGAAGCGCCTGCATGCTAGCTTCGTTTTGAGGCAAGTCTCACATAATGTGCTAGTATGCAATGCATACTAGTACATTATGCCTTTGCCCTGCAGGTAAGAAATAAAAAAAAAAAATAAAAAAAAGTTCAGCGGTTTACAACCGCTTTAAGCTTACTACATTCTATGCAGTAAGGTTGAAAAAAAAAAAAAAAAACGTGGTCTGCTCCCCCCAGCCCCTCTTTATATTTACCTGAGCCTGATCTCAATCCAGCATTGTACATGAGAGCTCTTTCGGCTCTCTCTCTCCTCATTGGCTCATAGACATAGGCTCCTGCGGCTTTCAATCACAGCCAGGAAAAGGGAGCGGGGGCGGGCCAAGCTGTGCTCTGTGTGTCAATGGACACACAGAGTGGGGCTCGGGAGCGAGCACGCACAAGTGCCCCCATAGTAAACAGCTTGGTATGGGGGCACTTAGCAAGGGGGAGGAGCCAGGAACACCGGCAGGAGACCCAAGAAGAGTAGGATCTGGGCTGCTCTGTGCAAAACCGCCACATAGTGCAGGTAAGTACTGTACAACATTTTTATTTTATTTTTTTATTATTATTATGTTTGGCCCTCAGATTGATTAGGGTAATAGAATTGATCTCTACTATCCTCATGTAACATGTTGCCAGTTTTCATGTTTTTTTCTGCAGCATATCCCCAGCCTAATATGTATCTGGTCCACACTCTGACCCTCATTTCCACTATTAGTTCTGCAGTCTCTGACTGTCCTCTCAAGAACTACATTTACTGAACATTATGTGCAGCCCTTTGGTGATGTCAGGGGCCACATTTGAGCCCCCCATAAGCTCATAAGTTGACATCTACTGATCTCCTTCATGGAATGAAAGGCCGACTCATGTAAATTCTGGTGTCTAAGCAGTACTTGGCTTTTTTTTTACAAATGTTTGAGACAGATTGTCCTCTTGCTGCAGTTTCTCACTTTATAATATGTCTTGCTACTAAATCACAATGTTGCTGTCTGGAGGAGAGAAGACTAAGGCCCCTTCCACATGGAGCGCTGATCCCCGCTGAGCAGGCCAATGGCTTGCCTGCGTTTGCTCCGCTTATGCAGAGTGGACACAGCCTGCTCTCCTCTATGGGCAGTCGGATGTAAAGAGACCGCCTGTCTGTTTACACCTGATGGCCATTCGGATCTGCTAGATCAGAGGTCTCCAAACTTTCTAAACAAAAGGGCCAGTTTACGGTTCTTCAGATTTTAGGGGGGCCGGAGTGTGGGAAGTGGGAGTAGAAAATATCCTGGCATTAGTGGGGGTAAACAATGCTCGATCTTTAGTATTAGGCTGGTTTCACATCGGAGCGGTGCAGGGGGCGGCGGTAAAGCAGCGCTATATTTAGCGCTGTTTTACCGTCGTTTTACCCGCGGTATGCGGCCGCTAGCGGGGTGGTTTTAACCCCCGCTAGTGGCTGAAAAAGGGTTAAAACCCCCCGCAAAGCGCCGCTGCAGTGCGCTTTGCCGGCGGTATCCCCGCGGTGTCCCATTGATTTCAATACCGCTCCAAAGATGCTGCTAGCAGGACATTCTTTACCGTCCTGCTAGCGCACCGCTCCAGTGTGAAAGCCCTCAGGGCTTTCACACTGGAGATACAGCAGCAGCTGTTTCAGGTCGGTTTGCAGGTGCTATTTTTAGCGCAATAGCGCCTGAAAACCGCCCCAGTGTGAAAGCAGCCTTAGTGGGAGGAATACTGTTCCCTCATCGGTGTCAGTGGGAGAGATCGTGCCCCATCAGCATCAGTGGGAGAAATAGTATTCTATTATAAAAAAAAAAAAACATAAAATACTCACGCTATGGACTAAAATTCTTATTAATAATCCTCTGCAGCTGCTGTACACTATATTACTCACTGAATATTGTTTCAATATTACAGCGCTTAAAGTGCTACTAATTCATAACATTCCATATACTGTGATTCATATATACATGATGCATAACTTATAGTGACAAAAACATGATTTGAAAATAATAAAAAGTCCAGCTATTCTGAAAAAATATATATAAAACTAAGTCCCAGTATTATTGTGATCCAAAAATGTATTTGTAGTAAGAAGAACTGGCAAAACTGTAATCCTTGAAGTGTCGTTTATTGGTACATCAGAGTGACAATAAGAAAATAAAACTGACGCGTTTCAGCAATAGCCTTATTTGTAGCTACAACTGAGGCTGTTGCCGAAACGCGTCAGCTTTGTTTTATTGTCTTATTGTCACTCTGATGTACCAATAAACGACACTTCAAGGATTACAGTTTTGCCGGCTCTTCTTACTACTGTTGCATTGGAGTGTGTTTGGACACATCGAGCCTCGGCACCTGTGAGTGGACCTGGTGTATGGATTGAGTTGTCCCTGCAGAGAGCGCTGTTACCTTTCTTCCAAAAATGTATTTGCTGCAAAGTGTTTGGTGTTCCAAATTCATATAAAGTGCTGAAGTGCTTCAAAATAGATATGCCGTGTAGTGTGCCACACGCCCCTAATCCACTCCTACTCACCAGAAATATTGGACCCTCAGCTTTTCAGTCTGGGGTCAGACAGGCTTGTATCTGGTGGTGGGGGTGCCACAGAACGTCAGGTATCCTTAATAAAGGTCTCCAAGTTGCTGCTAGTACAGCAGCTCGAACTCCACCAGGCTCAATAAAAAGAGAGGGTGTACATGGTAAAGTACTTTTTAATATGTTTATTAGCACAAATTTAAATTTTCTTACAAAATGCCAGAAGCAAACAGGTGTTAAAATAGTAGTATAGGGCTCTTCCGGGTTCCGCCTAAAAAAAAAAAACATTACCTTTTCTTTTCAATCTGCAGCTCTGTAATTTTCTATTAAAGTCAATGCAATATGGCTACCTGGAGGCATTCTGTACACAGTTGGTATACAAAACACTAGGGTTGTCCCGATATTTTTTTAAGACCGAGTACAAGTACCCATACTTTTTTTTCAAGTACTCCGATTACCGATATTTTTCTTTTAATATCATGTGACAGTTTTCAGAGCACAATACAGATTAGGTGGCACTAATATGCAGCACTGTTAGGATTAGGTGGCACTGATGGGCACTGATATGCAGCACTGACTGATGGCTGGAACTGAAAAATGGTTGGCAATGATAGATGGCACTGACAGGTGTCTGGCACTGATAGGGTCACGTATGGGCATCGATAGATGGCATTGATAGGTGGCTGGCACTGCTAGATGGAACTGACAGGTGGCTGGCACTGCTAGATGGAACTGACAGGTGGCTGGCACTGCTAGATGGAACTGACAGGTGGCTGGCACTGCTAGATGGAACTGACAGGTGGCTGGCACTGATAGGGGCACTTATGGGCATTGGGCACCGATAGATGGCACTGACAGGTGGCTGGCACTTACAGGCATTGGGCATTGATAGGTGGCATTTATGGGCACCGATGGGCAGGCACTGAAATGCCATGAAAGGAAAGGCTGCCTGCGACGCCCATCTTGGTACTCCTTGCACTCGGCTGCATAAAAGCAGCAGCGCCCATCTTGTTACACCCAGCCCGAACTATATGGGCTGGCTGTAACAAGATGTCTGCTGCTGGCTTACTGCGGCCGAGTGCAGGGTGTACCAAGATGGGCATCGGGATGTCCAAACGCTGACGTCGACATGAGCATCACTTCTGTTGTTCTGCCCGCTGACTTCTGTTTGCGCTGGGTCGCCTAATCTGATGAAACACTGCCTCTCCCAGGTATCGGATCAGGCAACGGGAGCATTTGTGCGAGTACAAGTACTCGCGCAAAAGTATCTGTATTGGAACAACCCTACAAAACACCCCAGAAATTAAATTTTCTGCTTGTGCGATTGGCTCACTGATTTTCCCGAGAAATTCTACACCAAGATACAAGTCCAATTTTTAGGCAACAAAAATGTCAAATCGTTAAAGCTGAGTGTTTTCTGTATTTTTTTTTTTTTTTTTTTAGGGTGGACCTCCGCTTTAAGAACCAACCTACAGACCCGATCTTGTTTGAAACCCGGGGACCGCCCCAATGTATATTTGACATGTCTGGAACTCGTTAAGGCAGAATTGTAAACGTAAGGAAAATTTGATTTTAAGTTGTGCTACATACTGTATTGAAATAAATGGTATTGATTGCGGTAGGGATAGTATGAAACAGTACCCCAAATAAATCATATAATGACTATATAAAGTGACAGCTGCATAGTCTATGGACATAACAGAATAAATAGGAGACTTCATATACAACATCTGGCAATAATCTTCATGCAACGCAGCATGGTTCACAGGGAGGTCATGCTGTCCTGTCTACCTTGCCCGCCCCAAGGTTAGAGACATATGTGATGCCTTGCCCATCCTGAGGCCTTGACAAGGACAGGGCAGCTTGGTAGTCGGAATTCTGAACTTGCATCATCTGTGACCGGAGATCAATTTTTACCGTCTCCAGGGATCCATTCCAGCCAGGGACACTATCTGCATGGAGTCTGCATGCTTTCCCCAAGTATGTGCAGATTTACTTTAGTAGAACCTGTTTTGAGGCACAGTCCAAAGACACATTGGCAGGATATGTAGCTTTAGCCCAATAGGTATGTGTAGATAATGCTGCCTGGTCATACTTGTTATTTTCTCGATTTGCATTCTATTTGAGAGTATTTTACTTTTACGCAATTAGGTTTCCTTATCATGTGACATTCTCATTTTACATGATTGCAGTTCCATAGTTTCATCATTTTGCTTTTTATACAAGTTGGTACATTTTCTAATGGCAGTGGTCTGTCATGCAGTGTAGTCCGCATTCTTTGCCCAAAACAAGACAGAAATTGCATTTGTTAAAGTCAGGAACAGCAGCTCAGCCTGCAATACTCACCCTTGAATACAAAGCTGTTCTACCTCTTATTTACCACAAGATGTCCTCAGTCTTTTTGGGCTGAATGACACCCAGTGTCACACAACACAGAAGACTGAGCACCTACTGTGAGTGCAGGGCATCCTGGGCCCAATTCATCCCAAAGATGTTTTATCAGGTTGAGGGCAGGCCAGTCAAGTTCCTTCACCCCAAACTCGCTCATCCATGTCTTTATGGACCTGCTGGCTTAGCACCATCCACACGCAACTTTGAGTGGTTGTAGCAGCCCCCCTCATACTTACCTGCGCCCATCTCTATTCAGCAATGTGCACAAGTGCTTTGGGCATCCGGGACTCTCCCTCCTGGCTCTCGTGGCTGTCAAAGTCAGATAGCCAATCGGGAGAGAGAGGGGGTGGGGTCAAACCACAGCTCCCTGTCTGAATAGATACATAGAGCTGCAGCTCGACTCGGGTGCCCGCATAGCAAGCAGCAAGAGGGACCCGAGAAGAGGAGGATCCAGGCTGCTCTGTGAAAAACCACTACACAGAGCAAGTATAACATGCTCGTTATTTTTAAAGAAAAAAAAAAAAAGAAACTTTAGTATCACTTTAACGCTAAAGTTGAATCAAACTATGGCTGAAACTAGTCAACACCATATTACCACTACATAAACTCACGTATCAAGCAAGAGGGAGTATGAAAAAGTGTGATAAAGTTTGGGGTACATGGACCGAAAAGGTGGCAGGAGAGACATTAGACTAACAAGGATTAGTATGACATGTGAAAATGTATAGGTGCATTGAGTGAATACATGCAGCGGAAGTAACATCACAGTGTTAGAAATGGTACTCAGAGTGAACGAATCATAGACTCAGCAATGTGTTGACCAATAATTGGGATTTATTTTGAGAATTGAATGCTTGCATTAGACAGTTATACAGTTTTTCAAAAAAAGGAAAAAAAAGAAATTGATGAAGCTTAATATGTAAATGTACAAAAATGGCTTTGCAAAGTTATCACCTGTTCCTATGTTGTAATTGTACATATCTGTGATTTCAATAAAAATTTACCCTTTAAAAAAAAAAAAAAAAGTTGAATCAAACTAAATTTTACTTCAGATAATTGCAGTGTAGAGGAGGTTTGTACAGTCTGTTGAAGTGTAAGAAGACGATGCCTTTCCTAAGGCCTCTTTCTGCAAAGTACTAATACTAACTGAGGGAACATGGCAGAAATGAAGGATCTAGCTAAGATTGAACTAACTAGCACTAAACAGGAGGGCAGGACACAGAGAAAAAAAAACATAATCGCATAGTACAGAAGGAGTGGCCCACAACCCATCAACATACTACTGAAAAATAATAGCCTGATTCAATTACCGTATTTATCGGCGTATAACACGCACTTTTTTCCCCTTAAAATCAGGGGAAAATCGCGGGTGCGTGTTATACGCCGATACCCGCCGATCTCCCGCTGATTTTCTCTTTAGGGGAGCGGGCGGAGCCGATATTCCGAAAGCCGCGTGTATTTTCGGCTATTTTCGGCTCCTCTCGCAGTCCCGCCCACCTCCACTGATTGCGAGAGGAGCCGAGCGCCGACAACATAAAGAAATCCGAGTTCGGCTATTTTCGGCTCCTCTCGCAGTCCCACCCCTGTCTGCGAGCAGAGCCGAGACTAGCCGAACTCGGATTTCTGTATGTTGTCAGCGCTCGGCTCCTCTCGCAATCAGTGGAGGTGGGCGGGACTGCGAGAGGAGCCGAAAATACACGCGGCTTTCGATATGTCACGCGGCGCTCATCATCCCCACTCGGCGCCAATTTTAAATGGGCAAGCCTGCAAAGGCACTGGGCAAGCCTGCAAAGGCACTGGGCAAGCCTGCAAAGGCACTGGGCAAGGTTGCACTGGACAAGGCTGCACTGGACAAGGCTGCACTAGCACTGGACAAGGCTGCAAAGGCACTGGGCAAGGCTGAAAAGGCACTGGGCAAGGCTGCAAGGATGGACAGGGCTGCACTGGGCAAGGCTGCAAGGATGGACAAGGCTGCAGATGGACACTGGACAAGGCTGCAATGATGGGCATTTAAATTTAAGTTTTTTTCCTTAATATTCCCTCCTAAACTTGGGGTGCGTGTTATACGCTGGCGCGTGTTATACGCCGATAAATACGGTAAATACGACATAGAATAATTACATAAACGTGGGGCAGAACAGGGATGCTGTAGCAATGTGATATTGATATACTGTGGGGAAAATAATTATTAGATTCCCTGCAAATTTTGTAAGTTTGCCCACTTACAAAGAAATGAAGGGTCTATCATTTTTATCATAGGTGTATTTTAAATGGATGGAGACAGAATATCAACCAAAAATCCAGAAAAAAACATGATACAAATCATATAAATTGAGTTGAAGTTCAGTGAGTAAAATGAGAATTTGATCCCCTAAGCGTAACAAATTAGTATTTGGTGGAGAAACCCTTGTTGGCAAGCACAGAGGTCAGACGTTTCTTGTAGTTGGTTACCAGGTTTGCACACATCTCAGGAGGGATTTTGGTCCACTCTTCTTTACAGATCTTCTCCAAATCCTTAAGGATTATTGGCTGTTGCTTGGCAACTCGAAGTTTCAGCTCCCTCCATAAGTTTTCTATAGGATTAAGGTCTGGAGACTGGCTAGGCCACTCAACGACCTTAATGTACTTCTTCTTGAGCCACTCCTTTGTTGCCTTGGCGGTATGTTTTGGGTCATTGTCATGCTGGAAGACCCATCCATGACCCATCTTCAGTGTTCTGGCTGAGGGAAGAAGGTTCACATCCAAGATTTTACAATACATGCCCCTGTCCATTGGCCCCTCAATGCAGCAAAGTTGGCCTGTACCTTTAGCAGAGAAAAAGCCCAAAAGCAGCACGTTTCCACCTCCATGCTTGACTGTAGAAATGGTGTTCTTAGGGCGAACGTCAGCATTTTTCTTCCTCCAAATGGAATGTCGAGTTAATGTCAAAGAGCTCAATTTTGGTCTCATCTGACCACAGTACTTTCTCCCAATCCTTCTCTGAATCATTTAGATGTTCATTGGCAAACTTCGGACAGGCCTGTACATGTGCCTTCTTGAGGAGGGGGACCTTGCGGGTGCTGCAAGATTGCAATCTATGGCGTTGTATTGTGTTACCAATGGTTTGTTTGGTGACTGGGGTCCCAACTGCCGTGAGATCATTCACAAGCTCCTCCTGTGTAGTTCTGGGCTGAGCCCTCCCTTTTCTCATGATCATCCTCACCCCATGAGGCAAACGCTTGCGTTGAGCTCCAGACTGAGGGCGATTGATGGTTATTTTGTATTTCTTCCATTTGCGAATAATCGCAGTTGTCTTCTTCTCACCAAGCTTCTTGCTGATGGTCCTGTAGCCCATTCCAGCCTTGTGCAGGTCTACAATCTTATCCCTGACATCCTTTGACAGCTTTTTGGTCTTGCCCCTGATGGTGAGGCTTGAATGGAAGAAAGAGATTCTATGGACAGGTCTATTATCAAAAAACAAGTTGTCATCAGGAGCACCTTCTTAAATTGACAGGACTAATCTGTGTACCACATGAGAACATACTGTAGCCAATCTGCAGGAGCCGGAATTCTTGTTGGTTGGTAGAGGATCAAATACTTCTTTTACTCACCGAGCTATAACTCAATTTATAACATTTATATCATGTTTTTTTTTTTTGGATTTTTGGTTGATATTCTGTCTCTATCATTTAAAATACACACATGGTAAAAATTATAGACCCTTCATTTCTTTGTAAGTGGGCAAACTTACAAAATCTGCAGGGGATCAAAATAATAATTATTTTCCCCACTGTACATACCAGCCCTGCAGCACAGTGGCTAAGTCGTTAGCACTTCCACCTGGCAGCACTAGGGTCGCCAGTTCTAATTCCAATAACGGCACTACCTACCTGCAGTTTGCATGTTTTCCCTTTGCCTGCATGGGTTTTCTCCGGGTGCTCTGGTTTCCTCCCACACGCCAAAGACAGGTTAATTGGCTCCTGTCTAAACTGGCCCTAGTATGTGTATGTATGCATGAATGTGAGTTAGGGACCTTAGATTGTAAGCTTCTTGAGGAAATGTACTGATGTGAAAGTATAATATATATATGTATGTCTATGTAAATTGATGGTGCTATACAAGTACCTGAAATTAAATAATAATTTTATATATGGGGTTTTGATGCACTGTTATTAAAAAAATATAGATTTTTATGAGACTCGTCTTGGGTAGTGTTGGCAGTACCAGTAAAGTCCCATGAAAGTTCTTTCTATGCTATGTACATATGTAACACAATTGATTGCCTTTCATAAGCTATTCAACTAGAGGAGGAAGTGTCATACATAATACCATAATGACAAAAGCCTGGAGGAAATACTGTATATATATATACACACACTGGTATGTTAGGGGAATTCTCTTATCGTGCTTAATACATGACAAGAAGAACTATTGGGCAGAGCGACATTTTAAGAATGTTTTTTTTCAATACTTCCCCCACACAACAAGCGATCAGAGGTACAGATTACAGCACGGGGTATTCGTGTAATGTAGGTTTAAACACACACATACATTATATATATATATATATATATATATATATATATATATATATATATATATATATATATGTATATGTATATATATATATATATAAATATATACACACACATACATACATACAGGGCATCCCCGACTTACAAACGCACGACCTACAAACATCCCCTACTTACAAACCGGGCGCTGCAGGGACCCTCCACCATTTTCCGCCGTCCTCCGGCCGTTCTGTGCATGCGCGGCCATACGGAGCCTCGGAAAATGCCGGCAAACTTCGGAAATGTCCGTAATTTGCCACGCATGTGCAGAACGGCATTAGACGGAACATTGGAAATGTCCGTAATTGTCGGTCTGCGCATGCGAACAATTCCGACATAAGAACAGGCGGGCAGTCCCTAAATAGTTCGTAACTCGGGGACCCCCTGTGTGTGTGTGTGTATATATATATAACACCACATCCTCACTATAGACTCACACTGCAGATAAACTTGCAGGAAAAGTCAAACTGTCAAACCACTTGTGTGTCATCATTCCTTAAAGAGAAACTATATATAGTTAATTCTAATGCCCCGTACACCTTAAGAGTTCCCTTCACTGGAACTAAGGAACCAAGCCCAACCCCTGAAAAACAACCCCACACCATAATCCCCCCTCCACCAAATGATTTGGACCAGTGCACAAAGCAAAGTCCATAAAGACACGAAAGAGCGAGTTTGGGGTGAAGTTACTTGACTGGCCTGCAGAGAGTCCTGACCTCAAACCCATAGAACACCTTTGGGATGAATTAGACTGGAGACTGCGAGTCAGGCCTTATTGTCCAACATCAGTGTCTTACCTCAAACATTCCCATAGACATACTCCTTAAATCTTGTGGACGGCCTTCCTAGAAGAGTTGAAGCTGTTATAGCTGCAAAGGGTGGGCCAACTCAATATTGAACCCTACACACGATCGGACTTTCCACCAACAAAACCGTGGATTTTTGTTTGAAGGATGTTGGCTCAAACCTGTCTTGCACACGGTCACACAAATGTTGGCCAACAATTCCGAACGTGGTGACGTACAAGACGTACGACGAGCCGAGAAAAAGTTCAACAGCCAGTGCGGCTCCTTCTGCTTCATTCCGAGCATGCGTGAACTTTTGTGCATCGGACTTGTGTTCACACGATCGGAGATTCCGACAGCGCTTTGTTGACAGAAAATTGAGAAAATTGAGAACCTGCTAGCCAACATTTGTTGGCGGAAAGTCCGCCAACAAATGTTCGATGGAGCGTACACACGGTCGGACTTTCAGCCAACAAGCTCACATCCAACATTTGTTGGCGGAAAATCCGATCGTGTGTACGGGGCCATTAGACTGGAATGCCATTAAAGTTCATGTGTGTGTAAAGGCAGGCGTCCTAATACTTTTGACAAGATAGTGTACATACACAGACGTACACACATACTGCAGTGAAAGATGATGCAATGTTCCTTCTTTCCCCGTCTCCCTCCTGTATACATTGATGTGCAACACAGGCTGACAGCACATCGCTGTATGACACGTGCAGCTGTCATGCATATTTGGGAAGAGGCGACACATATAACTGGCAGACACACAGCCATCATCACTTATTACACATGATGACATGCGGCAGAGAAGTCACATACTGGCTCTTCGTTGGGGGGGGGGGGGGGGGGCAATTTTAATATTTCAGCAAATCGCAATGCTATGTGAGAATACACTGAAGACAAAACACCGCCTGTTGTCCTGTCCTTCCTATGATACCCCCTCTATGTCCGTGGGACATTACATCATCACTCTCACACCCGGAGTTCTCTACCTCGAGGTCAGCCTCGCCGTCCACTCCTCACATTCCAGCACTGGGCCATGTTTATGAGCACAGAGAATTTAGCACAAATCAGGAACTGTTTTTTTTTTTTTTTTTTTTTTTTTTTACAGTGAGATAATATACACAGTTGTGCTCATAAGTTTACACACCCTTCCAGAATTTATGATTTCTTGGCCATTTTTCAGAGAATATGAATGATAACACATTTTTTCTTTCACTCATGGTTAGTGTTTGGCTGAAGCCATTTATTATCAATCACCTGTGTTTACTCATTTAAATCATAATGTCAACAGAAACTACCCAAATGACCCTGATCAAAAATTTACATACCCTGGTGATTTTGGCCTGATAACATGCACACAAGTTGACACAAGGGGGTTTGAATGGCTATTAAAGTGGTGTTTCCTCCAAAATTCCAACATTATTGGTCTGTGCAGCAAATGAGCTAAAAAAAAAAAAAAATGAATTGGATAAAAAAAAAAAAAAAATCACTTACCTTTTTCTCCCTGGTGCTATGTGGTCCCACGAAATCTGCCTCTTCCAGTGCCCGGGCTAAACACGTCACTTCCCTCGGCGGCCTGGCTCGCTAATGCTCCTGGGAGATGTGTGTCACCATTTCCCAGGAGGCATTGGGCTGCGCTGAGGGCTAGAATCCTATCTCCGTTGCCATCACAACGAGGCAGGACTTCCGCCGCTCCAGATGTGATGGCAACCTGAGCTCTTGACGGCGCTCGAAATTGCCGTTACTGCGCATGTGCGAGATGTGGAATCGAACGGGCGGTGCATGCTAGTACATCAGCAGCACAGTGTCCTGGAAGAGGATGCCTGTGGGCTTCACATGCCCACAGGCAAGATGACAACCGCCACACAAAAAAAATATAACTTATTTTGTGTGGCGAAAAAACAAACAGCAGCATTCATCTGAAAAGGGACATGGGAGTTCTATATTTATATATTTAAATCTTTGTCAGTATGCCAAAAAAAAAAAAAAAAACAATTTAGGGACAGTGGAAACCCACTTTCAAAAGGTAACCACCCTCACCTGTGATCTGTTTGCTTGTAATTAGTGTGTGTGTATAAAAAGGTGAATACGTTTCTGGACTCCTGACGGACCCTTGCATCTTTCATCCAGTGCTGCACTGACGTTTCTGGATTCTGAGTCATGGGGAAAGCAAAAGAATTGTCAAAGGATTTGCGGGAAATAGTAGTTGGACTGTATAAAACAGGAAAGGGATATAAAAAGATATCCAAGGAATTGAGAATGACAATCAGCAGTGTTCAAACTCTAATCAAGAAGTGGAAAATGAGGGGTTCTGTTGAAAAGAAACCACGGTCAGGTAGACCAACTAAAATTTCAGCCACAACTGCCAATTGTTCTGGATGGAAAGAAAAACCCACAAATAACTTCAGGTGAAATATAGGACTCTCTGAAAACATGTGGTGTGGCTGTTTCAAGATGCACAATAAGGGGCACTTGAAGAAAGATGGGCTGCATGGTCGAGTCACCAGAAGAAAGCCATTACTATGCAAATGCCACAAAGTATCCCACTTACAATATGCCAAACAGCACAGAGACAAGCCTCAAATCTTCTGGCACAAAGTCATTTAGTAATTCAGTAAAGTGATGAGACCAAAATTTAGCTTTTTGGCCACAACCATAAACACTACATTTGGAGAGGAGTCAACAAGGCCTATGATGAAAGGTACGGAGGTGGATCGCTGATGTTTTGGGGATGTGTGAGCTACAAAAAGGCACAGGAAATTTGGTCAAAATTGTTGGCAAGATGAATGTAGTATGTGATCAAATAATACTGGAGGAACATTTGCATTCATCAGCCAGGAAGATGCGCATGGGACGTACTTGGACATTCCAACATGACAATGATCTAAAACACAAGGCCAAGTGGACCCGTCATTGGCTACAGCAGAATAAAATGAAGGTTCTGGAGTGGCCATCTCAGTCTCCTGACCTCAATATCATTGAGCCACTCTGGGGAGATCTCAAAACATGCAGTTCATGCAAGACAGCCCAAGAATTTACCCGTAGGGCATGCCCTACATCCATTGGATGCGCTGTAGGGCACACAGCTGCAGAGGATCCTGGAGTTCATGGCAAACTGGTTATGTCACTGGGATTAAAAGGTTGGTTTCTTAGAACAGAAGGAGGTAGGTAAAAAATGTATAAGTGCTGCAGTACATGCTATGAGGAAGGTGTTAATGAAAAACAATCTGAGTTAAGTAGTATTATAATAAATGTACATGTGTTTAGGGGTAATCAAGAGATAGGTCGCCTGCTCCTAGCAATTTGTAAACACTATCTAGTTGAGATACACAGTTCTGTAGGGCCTATGGCTGAACTATTTCCTCAAATCCTCATTGCTTAAAGAGGAGCTAAGCTGTGGAAGCGGGTACCAAAAAAAGGCCATCAGAAGGCTATAGACTAGCCACCAGTATTGCCTGTGGTCCCCCTGTAGCTGATCGTTTCCCCTTTACTGACTCGCCATGCCTCATTCTGCACGGTCTCTCTGTGTGGGGGGCAGCCATCTTGGTAGGGGCAGGGCTTTACTTCCTCATATGAGAGTCTCCAGCAAGGAGAACAGTGAGCCGAATAAAAGTGACATCACCAAGTCTAATGAGGCTAGCAGTCAGAGGCACCAGGAACTGCATTAACCACTTCCCGACCGGCGCACACAGATGTACGTCGGCAGAATGGCACGGACAGGCAAATGGGTGTACAGGTACGTCCCTTTAAATTTGCCGCCGTGCCATCGCGCGCGCACCGGTCGGGACCTCCGTGAGTCCGATCGCGGGTCCCGCGGGGTTACCCGCGATCGTCTCACGGGAAGGAAGAACAGGGAGATGCTAATGTAAGCAAGCATCTCCCCGTTCTGCCTAGTGACAGTGTCACTGATCTCTGCTCCCTGTGATTGGAGCAGAGATCAGTGACGTGTCACATACAGCCACACCCCTCACAGTTGGAAACACGCCCCTAGGACACACTTACTCCTACACTGCCACCTAGTGGTTAACCCCTTCACTGCCAGTGTCATTTATACAGGAATCAGTGCATTTGTATAGCACTGATGGCTATATAAATGACAATGGTCCCAAAAATGTGTCAAAAATGTCCGATGTGTCCGCCATAATGTCGCAGTCACGATAAAAAAAAAAAAAAAAAAAAAAAAATCGCTGATCGGCGCCATTACTAGTTAAAAAAAAAAAAATTATTAATAAAAATGCCATAAAACTATCCCTTATTTTGTACACGCTATAACTTTTGCCCAAACCAAATGCTTATTGCAATTTTTTTTACCAAGATTTTGTAGAAAAAAACTTATCGGCCTAAACTGAGGAAAAAAAAAATGTTTTTTTATATATTGTTGGGGGATATTTAATATAGCAAAATGTAAAAAATAAGCGTTTTTTTTAAAAAAATTTACGCTTTTTTTGGTTTATAGCGCAAAAAATAAAAACCGCAGGGGTGATCAAATACCACCAAAATAAAGCTCTATTTGTGGGAAAAAAAGGACGTCAAGTTTGTTTGGGAGCCACGTCGCACGATTTGTCAGTTAAAGCGACGCAGTGCCGAATCGCAAAAAGTGCTCTGGTCTTTGGCCAGCCAAATGGTCCGGGGCTTAAGTGGTTAAAATGTTTTAGGAGGAATTTCAGAAAAAAAAAAAAAAGGTGCATTTTTCAGGGTACTGCTTAGGCACGATTTAACATTTCTAGATGTACCCAATAACTTCATCTTAACTTTTTAAATTCAGTTGAACTTTAATACCTCTGCGACCTGAATTTCCCAACCTAAGATGTGCCATTCACTAACTAGATGCTTCCAGACTGACCACATTCTTTCAAGCTCTGTTTAACTTTTACAGCATATGTTTGCAGCAATGACAGCATAAAACAACAAGCTATATAAAAGCTTTACTCACTGCTGCTCATTTCATGCATTTCTAAGAAAAAGAGAACTAGGGGTGGTGCCAACTACAATCTACAACATTGTGCAACCTTGTGGGAAAATGCAGTTCCATGAACTTGAAGCACCTATGTTCATGACAAACGGAACAAGGACTTCTGAAAAAGAAGTAAGCCTATGATCAGAATAAAAAAAGTTTTATCTTGTTGTCATATCAGTACTCCTAATGCCTCAGAATTTGTAGATCTATTTGAGGACATCATGATTTGGCCTGATAAAGGTATGTAATGCTCCTGCAGAGATTAATTTAGTATAAAGGAATAATTAGGACATAAGAGTTAAAATTGTTGTAAACCTCAGACATGAAACATGAACAAATCATATCCATCTATAGTGTGTACTTGTCTCAGCCCAGAGCACTAAGTGTCATTTCTGTCTGTTGCTTCGTTCCTCTATCTGCATGAATCACTTCTGAAAAGTTTACAGAGAAAAATGGTGACAGGGGAGTGACCTCTAGCAGATTGACAGCCTCAGCTCAGTCCCTGTTTGAAGGTGGGGGGCGTGTTTCTTCCCTCCAATCAGCTGTCAGAGCACTCCTCACTGAGCTCTGCAGATTATAACTTCAGCTCTCCGCCCCCTTTTGTTTGAAGAGATGTAGAGAAGAGAATACTGCAGATAAACAGGTATAACTTATGTAGGAGAATTTGTTTAATCTCCGAATATCACCTGAGGCCAGTCACTTCACTAGGTATACAGTTAGGTCCATATATATTTGGACAAAGGCACAATGTTCATACTTTTGGCTCTGTATGCCACCAGAATAAAATGAAAAGTTTAGACATTCAGCTTTAATTCAAGGGGTTTAACATAAATATAAAGCACACATTTAAGGAACTGCAACCATTTCCATACACAGTCCCCCCATTTTCAGGGGCTCAAATGTAATTGCACAAATGAATATACTGTATTTATCGGCATATAACACGCACTTTCCCCCCCTTAAAATAGGGGAAAATCGTGTATGCGTGTAACAATACAAAAAGTATAAAATCATCTATAAGACAAGTACATCAGACACATATCAAGAATATTAACCACTTGCCGACCGGCGCACGACGATATACGTCGACAGAATGGCACGTACAGGCAGGAGGGCGTATATATATACGTCCCTCCTTTAGCCTGTCCGTGCCATCGGGAGTGCGCCGGGAGCGGCGCGCTCCCGCGCCGGTCGGGACCCCCGTGAGTCCGATCGTCTCACGGGGCGGCTGAACGGGGAGATGCCGAGATAAACAGCATCTCCCCGTTCTACCTAGCAACTAGTGACGCCGATCTCTGCTCCCTGTGATTGGAGCAGAGATCAGCATTCACTAGCTGACAGCCACACACCCCCCCCACAGTAAAAAACACACCCCTAGGCATACTTAACCATTACACTGCCCTCTTGTGGTTAACCCCTTCACTGCCAGTGTCATTTATACAGAAATCAATGCATTTAAATGCATTAATTGCTGTAAAAATGACAATGGTCCCAAAAATGTGTCAAAAATGTCCGATGTGTCCGCCATAATGTCGCAGTCCGCCATTAATAATAAAAAAAAAATTATTAATAAAAATGCTATAAAACTATCCCCTATCTTGTAAACGCTATAACTTCTGCGCAAACCGATCAATAATCGCTTATTGCGATTTTTTTTACCAAAAATATGTAGAAGAATACGTATCGGCCTAAACTGAGGAAAAAACATGTTTTTTTATATATTTTTTGGGGATATTTATTATAGCAAAAAATAAAAAATAATGCATTTTTTTCAAAATTGTCGCTCTATTTTTGTTTATAGCGCAAAAAATAAAAACCGCAGGGGCGATCAAATACCACCAAAAGAAAGCTCTATTTGTGGGAAAAAAAGGACGTCAATTTTGTTTGGGAGCCACGTCGCACGACCGCGCAATTGTCAGTTAAAGCGACGCAGTGCCGAATCGCAAAAAGGGGCCTGGTCCTTTGGCTGCAAATTGGTCCGGTCTGAAAGTGGTTAAACATTGGGGTAACATATTCTTTAAAGTGTTTGTTACCCCAGCATTTCATATTCCTGGTATGTGGCTGCTGTACCATGTACTTGTATGAGAAAGTCTCCTGTTCTCTTTGTATTGCTTCCTTTGTGTGACACCCCTGGTGATCCTGCCAGTCGCTCTGCTTTCCTATTAAAAACTGACCACACTAAATAAGATGCACACTGTTACAACTGTGAAATTATGGCAACTGGTCGGGATGGGTGGTTGGGGGGAGGGAAGGTCAGGAGTTAGGTTGAACTATGTTAGTTCTGGTTATGGCCCTGCGTGGCCAACTCCGGTACGGCATGTTACCTACCGGTGTATGTGTGTGTTTAACAGCTTCCCGACCACCTCCTGCACATATACGTCGGCAGAATGGCACGGCTAGGCAAAAGCACATACAGGTACATCCCCTTTAATTGCCTAGCTGTGGGGGCGCGCGCGCGCCAGTCGGGAGCTCCGTGACAACGGCCGCGAGACCAGCGGACCCGATCGCCGCTGGTTTCCCGCGATCAGGTCACAGAGCTGAAGAACGGGGAGAGGTCTGTGTAAACAAACCTCTCCCCGCGCTTCCTACACTGCCTGTCACTGATCTGCTGTTCCCTGTCATCGGGAACAGCCGATCAATGACGCCAGACGTCAGCCACGCCCCCTACTGTAAAAAAAACACACAACACGTCACACTAACTCCTCCCCGTCCCCTAGTGGTTAACTCCTTCACTGCCACTGTCATTTACATAGCACTGATTTCTGTATAAATGACAATGGTCCCAAAAATGTGGCAAAAATGTCCGATGTGTCCGCCATTATGTCGCAGTCACAATAAAAAAAAAAAAAAAAAAAAAAAAAAAATAAAAATATTAATAAAAATGCTATAAAACTATCTACTATTTTGTAAACGTTATAACTTTTGCGCAAACCAATCAATGATCGCTAATTGCGTTTTGTTTTTTTACCAAAAATATGTAGAAGAATATGTATCGGTCTAAACTGAGGAAAAAAAAAAAAATTTTAATATATTTTTTGGGGATATTTATTATAGCAAAAAATATTGCATTTTTTTTTAAATTGTCGCTCTATTTTTGTTTATAGCGCAAAAAATAAAAACCACAGGGGGGATCAAATACCACCAAAAGAAAGCTCTTATTGTGGGAAAAAAAGGACGCCAATTTTGTTTGGGAGCCACGTCGCACGACCGCGCAATTGTCAGTTAAAGCGACGCAGTGCCGAATCGCAAAAAGGGGCCTGGTCCTTGGCTGCAAATTGGTCCGGGGCTGAAGTGGTTAACTGTGATATGTGTATTACAGAAAAAAAACGTAATAAAAAGGAATTTATAAAAAAAAAAAAAATGACCATATTAAGCATTAGAGCACACCATGGTCAGTTCTCTAGCCTGCTCTCCTCCAATGACCAGACTTATCCTGACCACCCCACCCCAGCTGGGAAGATCAGTGTACTGTTGCTCCCCCCCCCCCCACCCCAGCTCTTTCATAGCTGAGAAAAGAGGGAATGTGATCATTTATAAAAAAAAAGGGGGAAAAGGGTATTTATGTTTTTTTTGTTTTTTATATCTATACACAAATGTTATACCTTTCATTTCTGTTTTATACCGAATGGGTTGTTTAACAAGGTGATTTACAATCACTAAGTCTACAATACAGATACACAAAGTTTATTAATTGATATTGATAGCAAATTCCAAACGGATTAAGTACTTGAATTTAGTCCAGATTACTGCATAGCATCATATTTAATATCAAACTGCCACGTGCCGAGTACAGTAACCCTTGGCATAAAATCTAATCACATTTTAATTAAAAATGAACTCCAGGCAAATATAGACGACACATATTAACGCAGATGTGTATTAATTTATATATACTGTAAATACTCGAGTATAAGCACATGTTTTTGTGCTGAAAGTGCCCCCCTCGGCTTATACTGGAGTCAGGCACTTTTCTGCAGCAAAAAATTACATTTTCCGACCCGAATTTGCAGCCCCTTATCTCGGGGCCACTTGGTGCTAGGAACCCCAAATTTGGATATGTTGTAATGTAGGTCCCCTGAACTTCAAACTTGGTAGTTAAGGGTTCCTAGATGCTCCCTAGCTGCAGCCAAAATTTGGGGTCTCTGGACCCACAGGGTCCCGAAATAACATTGCTGCAGATGGACACAGTTGACTGACTTTGGGGCCCTGTATCTCGGGGCCACTTGTAATGTTGGTTACACTGGGTTTGCACACCAAAATTTGGGGTTCCTAGCACCAAGTGGCCCAAGATGCGAGGCCACAAAGTCGGGTTGGAAAATGTAATTTTTTTGCTGCAGAAAAAGTGCTCGACATTTTCCGACCCGACTTTGGGGCCCCGAATCTCGGGGCCACTTGGTGCTAGGAACCCCAAATTTGGTGTGCAAACCCAGTGGAACCAACATTGCAAGTGGCCCTGAGATACAGGGCCCCAAAGTCGGTCAACTGTGTCCATCTGCAGAAATGTTATTTCGGGACCCTTTGGGTCCAGAGACAGCTGCAGCTAGGGAGCATCTAGGAACCCTTAACTACCAAGTTTGAAGTTCAGGGGACCTATGGCTGCAAATGGGCACAGTGAGGATGCAAATGGGCATTGTTGACCCTCTTTTCCACTTGCAGTAGCTGCACATTTCTCACCCTAGGCTTATACTCGAGTCAATAAGTTTTCCCAGTTTTTTGTGGTAAAATTAGGTGCCTCGGCTTATACTCGAGTACATACGGTAATTATTTTGGCCACGTGATAAAATGTCTAGGCACTCAATAAGACATCCTTCTAGATTGTAAGCTCCAACGAGAGAGCCCTCTGTATTGAATGTATTATAACTGTACTGTCTGCCCTCATGTTGTAAAGCGCTGTGTAAACTCTTGGCGCTATATAAATCCTATATAATAATAAATAATATTAATTTCACTAAGGATAAATTCACACTTCTTCCTCCTCTGGAAAGCAATCCATGGTAGACAGCTTTTCAGAGTGCAGAAAAGCAGCTGTTGTGTTTGTTTTTTTTTGCTCAACAGCAATTTTCTTTGGTGCCAATGCGCCACAACTGTAAGTCAAGCATTTGGCTTGTGGTTGCAGCGTGGCCCTATTCACCTGAATGGGCGAGTTTGGCAAGAGATGCTTACTTTTAACTTGACAAGTTGCTTTAAATTTGGCACAGCCACGACGCAAAGCTTGGCAACATGTGTATAGCCCCCTCTGGCTGTGTGGTAGGCATTAGGTTAGGAGTAGATAATAGACTGGATAAGGGTGGTCTGGAGAGAGGGTTGTTGTTGAACTGCATAACATATTCTTTAAAATTATAATCATCAACTGATTGTTGTAGGTTACTACAAACAGCACCATCTTCTAGGACCAATAGTCCTCAAAGATTTTTTTTTTTTGGTCATATTAGATGACAAGTCTGAGATGAACCAACCAGCAATTTAGACCAACTACAGTGCCTTGAAAAAGTATTCATACCCCTTGACATTTTCCACATTTTTGTCATGTTACAACCAAAACTTAAATGTATTTTATTGGGATTTTATGTGATAGACCAACACAAAGTGGCACATAATTGTAAAGTGGAAGGGAAATAATAAATGTTTTTCATTTTTTTTTACAAATATGTGAAAAGTGTGGGGTACATTTGTATGGCGCCCCCCTGGAGTCAATACTTTGTAGAACCTCCTTACACTGCAATTACAGCTGCAAGTCTTTTTGGGGATGTCTTCACCAGCTTTGCACATCTAGAGAGTGAAATCTTTGCCTATTCTTCTTTGCAAAATATCTCAAGCTCTGTCAGATTGGATGTAGAGCGTCTGAACAGCAATTTTAAAGTTTTGCCACAGATTTTCAATTGGATTTAGGTCTGGACTTTGACTGGGCCATTCTAACACATGAATATGCTTTGAACTAAACCTGGGATATGCAATTAGCGGACCTCCAGCTGTTGCAGAACTACAAGTCCCATGAGGCATAGCAAGACTGACAGCCACAAGACAGACAAGTCCCAGAGGCATAATGGGACTTGTAGTTTTGCAACAGCTGGAGGTCCGCTAATTGCATATCCCTGATCTAAACCATTCCAGTGTAGCTCTGGCTGTATGTTTATGTGCCAGCCACAGCGCACCCCCGATGTCATTGACACTCCTTGCCCACTCTCCCATTTTTCCCTTGATGAACTGAGCTTCCTTCTGTCACTTGATTTTTGAAGGTACCACAGTGCCATCCATCAGGAATATCCTGGACTGTCAGCCTACCCACACTGTATGCCGACGAGGGACCCCCACACCTATTAGGAAGCCCGGCCGAGCTGAAGGATACTTAAAAGATCAGAAAGTAGCCTCAGACTGGTAGAGGCTCCCAATATATCTCCGGAGAGATCTACGCCAGCCACACGCACAGAGTAGCGCTCTACCGAAGCACCGCGTCAGGCCAATTTACTGAGTGGTCAGGTTGAATTTACTGAGTGAGCGAGGTCCTCTCGGTGTGGGGACCCACCGCATCCGATACATTGAGAACCAGTTTCACCATCTTTGAACACCATGGGACTGCCTGCCTAATTCTAGTAGCCATCCCTATGCTTGCCCACTGTGAGTAAATCTTCACATCTCTGAAATGGAGAACATGTTTATTTGCATTTCACAGACTAGATGACTGACCACCTACTTAAGGACCTCCCTAGTTCCATCACCATCCATGCAACTATCACATGTATAGCTCACAATAGACTTCAACTGGTCATCACCTAGATACAGATTGCTTCCCAACCATAATCCACGTGTACTTCATTTGAGGAGAGAGTTTATGTGTCCTGAACCATATATGTATTGGACATACCCTACTTAGTTCATTTTGGGAAAGAGTGGACAGAGGTCTGTAGTGCGAGTGTATAGCCCTGTTACTGTGCTGGCACCACTATCAGTTTCCTGCCGTATACTCTCCTCCTGATTCCCAAGTAGTTTTGTGTTATATGAACTGGACACAGCCACGATCATTGCCGGCTTATTATCCATTCAGTGCCATCAGATCGGGGTGTGTCTGTGCGTCAGTGGCAAAATTACCCTTTAAAATGTTTTTAAACTACATGTAGTCTGTTTACCATCTTTTTGGAACTCTTGAAGGTATTAAAGAATTTTTAACCGTTAAGGTTGAAACCCCTGACAGCCCTTTATCCCATAGAACTCCTCGGGTCTTTCCGCACTCCCTCCATTTTGCATGTATGTTTAGGGTCTTTGTCCTGCTGGAAGGTGAACCTTCACCCCAGTCTCAAGTCTTTTGTAGACTAACAGATTGCTCTGTATTTGGCTCCATCCATCTTCCCTGTCCCTGCTGAAGAAAAGCATCCCCACAATATGATGCTGCCACCACCACCATGTTTCACGGTGGGGATGGTGTGTTTAGGGTGATGTGCAGTGTTCGTTTTCTGCCACACATAGCGTTTTGCTTTTAGGCCAAAAAGTAAAATTTTGGTCTTATCTGAACAGAGCATCTTCTTCCACATGTTTACTGTGTCCCCCACATTTACGCAAACTGCAAACAGGACTTTTTATGGCTTTCTTTCAACAATGGCTTTCTTCTTGCCACTCCATAAGGGCCAGATTTGTGGAGAGCACGACTAAAGCCCCATACACACGCGCGGACAATCCGTGGACCAGGTCCGTCGGACCATGTCCGTCATACTTTGTCTGATGTTGGTTTTGCGTACACACGATCGGACAAAGTTGTCGGAAAATCCGATCATTCTGAACGTGGTGACGTTTGTTGCCTACGACGGGACTACGTAGAGGCTAGTAGCCAATAGCTTTGGTCTTGTAATGTGATCTGAGCATGCGTAGCACTTTGTCCGGTCGGACAAGCGTACACACGCTCGGATTTGGTGTGATCGGACCGGGTTGACGGGAAATCTTTCCAGCAGGAGATAAGACTTTGTCCGACGGACAAACCGACGAACACTGTCCGATGGTGCATACACACGGTCTGATTTTTCAACAACCTTGTCCGATCGGACCAAATTGATGAAAAAGTCCGACCGTGTGTATGGGGCTTAATAGTTGTCCTGTGGACAGATTCTCCCACCTAAACTGTGGATCTCTGCAGCTCCTTCAGAGTTACCATGGGCCTCTTGGTTGCTTCTCTGTTTAATGCTCTCCTTGCCCGGCCTGTCAGTTTAGGTAAACGGCCATGTCTTGGTAGGTTTACAGTTGCGTCATACTCTTTACAGTTTCGGATGATGGATTGAACAGTGCTCCGTGAGATGTTTAAAGCTTGTGATATTTTTTTATAACCTAACCCTGCTTTAAAGGGGTTGTAAACCCTGTTACACCACTTGTACCTATAGGTAAGCCTATAATAAGGCTTACCTGTAGGTACTGTAAATATCTCCGGCACTTTGCTGGCGCTGGCCATTGATTTCAAAAGGGCAGGGGTGCTTTAGGAGCGGTGAGTTCACCGCTCCTAATGCACTGCAAAGAAGCTGCTGGCAGGACTTTTTCTGACGCCCTGCTAGCGCACCACGCCAGTGTGAAAGCCCTCGGGATTTAGATACACTTTAATATCACAATGACCTCCTTTCCCACCCAACTGATGCTACTAAAGCCTAGTATACACGGGATGAATGTCGTGCGACATCGGCTGGTTCAGCCCCGGAAGATTTTACCCCATTCCTGACCAGAGCACTTTTTGCGATTTGGCACCCGTACCATTATGCCGCTGTAAAACGGCAAGTGGTTAAAAACCGTCCGTCATTCAGACGGTCCGACATAACGGCTGGCTTCTGTCAGACGAGCATGCTGGAAAACCAGCAGCCGACCGGCTCCCGATAAGCACTGACCGGAGAGTTCTGGCACGGGGCTGTCAAAACACAATAGAACAGGAGAGGAGATCGTTGTTCTAACATCAGATTGTTAGTATAATGGCTCCGACGAGCAGTCAGTTTTTTTTTTCATTCAATCCGCTGGGTTTAAAATAAAATAATAATAATAGTTTTGTGTACAGTACTAAGCTTTATACCTTGCCAGTAGGCCACGCCCCTCCCAACTACTTTTGACAATACATACATTAGACTGGGCAGGAAAGAGCTACAGAAGCAAAAAGAATACAACAAAATAAGAAAAGACTTTTACGTAGAGTTAAAACTAACCACAGTCCCCTAAATCACTGAAATATATTGGACATGAGTTTAATGATTATGTTTGAATCAATCCTGCTATAAAGATATATACTGCCTGCCCCCTGCAGGTTTACTACAAATGTCCTACAAATATCTGTTTACATATAAAATAACAGCAGCTGAAAGAAGCCAGCAATTAATTGGAGGAGGTTATAAAACGTATCATGGCTCCCAAAAGAGGGACATAATATATTCCAACAAGACCGAGAGAAGTTATCAAAACTTGAACAGCCAGAATCTGGAGCAGCCGTCTAAGGCAACCAATCAGCCTCTATCTTTCGTTTTCAGACAATAACTGAACAGCTGAAGATAGAAGAGGATTGGTTGCCATGCAACATCTGTCCCAGATTCTGTCTGCTCCAGTTTTGATAAATTCCTCATACTGGGTTACTTATGAAATTAGGAAAATAAGTAGCTTCATGAGTATCTAATTCCACCCCAATGGCTGCATTAGTTTTCATGTTTTAGCATGCTTTTGTCCTCTCTTATTTTCATCAAGTGGTCTGGACTAGACCATCTATGGATCTATCTATGACGGAGCAACGGAGACAGCAGCACTGTCTGGAGTGTATAGAGCTGGATGGACTAGTAGATTTAGATGGACTTTACATATGTGACTAACAAACTAAAGCCTTAAAGTGGTTGTAAACCCTCTCATATACCCAGTGAAGTGACTGACCTCAGGTGATACACAGAGATGTGTTTATCAATTACAGGTACTTGTATAGCGCCATCATAATACGGAGCACTTTACTTATATATTGTACATTCACATCAGTCTCTGCCCTCAAGGATCTTACAATCTGAGGTCCCTTACTCACATTCACACATACACATACCAGGGCCAATTTAGACAGGAGCAGAATCTAGCAGCCGTCTGTAGGCGATCTCCAGCTCCCATTCCTAATTGGCTAGAAACTCCAAATCTTCCAGTGCCCATGGAACTTCTGAGACATTCAGGATCCGTTCTCTGAATGCCAAGATTTCTTTCAAACGCCACTCCAAATTGCTCCCAAAATCAGGGTCCTCGGACAGCCTCTTTAATAACAGCCCAAGGCCACCGTAGCCAGAGCCTTCTGTTGGGGTGTTGTTCACTGTCCATGGGCACACTTGGGCTACATACCAGCAAAGGGCTCTGTAGCTCTCGTCCAACCGCATCTCTGCCTGGACCTGCCTGGTTCACTCAGCTTTCCATTCCTTGTGTGGTTGTATCGCCAAAAACACCATTCGCACTTCGTACTGCGAACTGTACCTTTCCTGGAAGAAGGAGAGAATTTTTCCCTGGTGTTGCTACTCATGGACTATCGCTTCCTTCCAGAGTTCCCAGCGCACAGAATCATTCCATTCCAGCAGGACCTGCTCTGACACTGGTCCCCTGTGCTGTATTTGCATCTCTCGCAACCTCCTTCTGAATTACTCTTCCATGGCGGCTGGTATCTGTACCTCTCCTCTCCTGCTATCTGGACCTTGGATCCAGGTGGAGGTTTGGATGTCCCAGACTGCAGGAAGCATCCCACTGCTTGCCACCAATGTAACGGAATGTCCCACACTCCGCTTTAGTGCTTCCGCCATATACCACTTCCTCCAGTCTAAATATAGATATTAGATATTATAGCCGCATATTACAACCAAGAACTAGGCAGGACTCATTTGGCTGCAAAGCTGGAATTCTTTATTTGAACAAGAATACCAGCTTTTATACACTTGAGAAGGAGGTTCCCTCTCCTGATCATATTACCCTAAACATACAAACTGTAACCAGAAACATAAATTAACATGAGCTAATTAACTAGTCATTTAACCAGCCTAGGTGACTCAGAGGTCTGACCTTTCAGGTCAGACTTGCCCTCTTCTAGCTCAGAAGTTATCATTATCATAAGTATAAACACAGAACACCTTCACACAATAGCAGGAGCCCCCAGTAGCAAATGGACTGGCTCCTACATTGAAGTCCATGAAATCCATATCAAAGCAATGCTTTTATTAATCAGGGATTGCAGATGGCATGGCACAGTCTACAAAACTCTTAGCCCTCGTACACACGGTCGGACATTCCGACCACAAAATCCATCAGATTTTTTCTGACAGATTTTGTCCGAAACTTGTCTTGCATACACACGGTCGCACAAAGTTGTCGGAAAACCCGATCCTTCGGAACGAGGCAACGTCGAACACGTACGACAGGACTACGTAGAGGCCAGTAGCCAATAGCTTTCATCTCTTTTTTCTGAGCATGCGTGGCACTTTGTGCGTCGGAATTCTCGACACACGATCGGAAAAAGTCTGATCGGATTTTGTCGTCAGAAAATTTGTGATCCAGCTCTCAAACTTTTTACAACGGAAAAAGTCCAAAGGAGCCCACACACGGGTGGATCTTCTGACAACATGGTCCAATCAGACATTTTCCGTCGGAATTTCCGACCGTGTATGGGGCATTACAATGTTCCATCATTTTCTTAGTCACCCTGTGCCCCTAATAGACAAAAAGTGACTTAGACATAGGAGGTGCATATGGAGCTAAAACAAGGGTTTCCCAACCACTCCAAGGAATTCTGGGTTCCACCTGCCCAAAGTGACTCCCGTCACAAGTTACACCTGTTTATCTACAGTCTTCTTCTCTATGATAGTTTAAAGTGCTGAATTTATAAAGCTTGTCTGGCAGTTTAGAAAGAAGGGGAGCTAAAGTTACATTCTGCAGAGCTCAGTGAGAGGTAATTGGAGGGAATGGACACACACCCTTTCCCACTGCGCACAAGAATAGAGCTGAGGCTGTCAGTCACAGGCTGTGTGCTGGAGGTCCCTCCCATATCACCTTTTTTTATCTAGGCGTCAGGAAAACTTGTCAGAAGTGATTCATGCTGATAGAGGAAGGAGGCAGCAGACATAAATGACTCTTAGTGCTCTGGATTGACACAAGTGCACACTATAGAAGGATATGCTTTGTTTACATTTCATGTCTGAGGTTTAGACTACTTTCACACTGGAGCGGTGGGGGCGCTGGCGGTAAAGCGGCGCTATATTTAGCGCGGCTTTACCGGCGTTTTAGCAGCGCATTTCGGCCGCTAGCGGGGTGGTTTTACCCCCCACGAGCGGCCGAAAAAGGGTCAATACCGCCCGCAAACCGCCGCTGCAGCGGCGTTTTGCGGGCGGGTTCGGAGCGCTGCCCCATTGTTTCCAATGGGAACGGGCGCTATAGGAGCGGTAAATATACCGCTCCTATAGCGAGCCAAAGATGCGGCTTGCAGGACATTTTCCAGGGTCCTGCAAGCGCACCGCTTCAGTGTGAAAGCTCTCGGGCTTTCACACTGAAGACACAGCAACAGCTGTTTCGGGTCGGTTTGCAGGCACTATTTTTAGCGCAATAGCGCCTGCAAACCGCCCCAGTGTGAAAGGGGCCTTACAACCACTTGTCGACTGCGCTACAGCCGAATTATGGCTACAGCATGGCCGGCTAGTTCTGGGAGGCCGTCATATGACGGTCTCCAATAATTGGTTCCACTAGAATTTAGTTAGGGGTATTAGAGTAAAGGGGGCTGAATACAAATGCAAGCCACACTTTTTCATTTATTTGTAAAAAATTTTGACTGAATTATGTGCCACTTGTTGGTCTATCACAAAATCCCAATAAAATACATTTACGTTTTTTGGCTGCAACATGACAAAATGTGGAAAATTTCAAGGGGATATGAATACTTTTTCAAGGCACTATAAATAAAAGTTGTTCCCATAAGCACGCTTTATCCGTTATTTGAACATATTTACCACTACCTATCTGCTTATTTATTTTACCAATTTTTACATTTCTTTATTTTTACACAAAATACCAAGTCACTACAGTATTTAAATTTGTTTATAACTTTGCAATGCTTTTAAAATGTTGAATGTCATGGCTGCAGCAATCCATTTTATTTTAGGAGTTTTGGTCCTTTACTAAAATGTTTCCAATCTTTGTTTCCACTAAAAGTCAGCTTTAATTTTCTCACTGAACCGCAAGCTTACAAATGACTTTAAAAAGAAAACACAATAAGCTGCACCAGGGTCTGTTACACAATGAACTTAGAGGAAATAACTCTGATATGATCATTTTGATAAGTTAGAAGAAGTTGCAACAACACACCAAAAGCGGCCATACTTCTGGTAAGGCCAATGAGTACAAACGTAAGCAGCGTGCCGATACCTTAAAGCTGTGCCCCAATGGAAATCCTCATCTCCCCCAACCCTTACCTTGTGGAAAAAAGTAATCAATGTCAATGTACCACCGTACAAGGCCACCTACTTAGCGAGAGGATTCCCTAAAAAATTCCACAAGGTTTGGGACATTTGGGTAGAGGACTTGTCTACTAATACTGACCCTGAATCTCTTAATCAGTAGATTACCTTAAAAACGATGAGGTGGACATCTATATTGAGCTGAACCCGTGTCAAATCTATATGTCTAATAATTGTGGCTTCCATCTTATTAAATATGGCTGAATATTACTATTCAGTAGCTGATACCTACAATAGTCGAACAATCTCAGAAGTTACTGGAGCATAGAGTCTTGTTTTAGTGCCAATAGCGGCACTACTGTTAAGATTTTATTTTTATACTGTTTGTTTTATTGTGAACCGAGCCTGGGTATGCCCAAAAGGCTCTGTTTTGTAGCTACACTTGAAACCCAATAAAAAAAAAAAAGAAGCAAACTGGGGGTACAATATTAGTCCCCCATATAGCCTGGGAACTCCTTGCAACTGATCTTCTCCTATTACTGACTTACCATGCCTTGATCTGCACTGGGATTTTGAGCAAAGGGCATCATATTGGTAACGTAGAAGGATTGTGTTTACTTGTGTCATAGCCACCCCCCATTTCTTCATTAATTAATAACAGTGAGGAATAATAAGCAGCAGGAGAGGTGGAGGAAGCATAGATCCACAGAATGAAGGAGGGAGATCCTTGCACTGCAGGTCCTCAGATAAGGTTTTCTCTCCAGTAGAAACAATGAGCCACGAACAGCACAGTGTCATGGTTATGCAGTAATGTTTGTCTCTCAAATTACCTCTCCATGTGTTCAGATTAAGAGGCCAGACACTCTCACCTGGCTGCTTAAATAATCTCTTAACTAATCTCTCCTCAGAGCATGGCTCCACCCCAGCCCCTATCAGGGAACTCTATATTAACCTGTGCACTGCAAGCCAGCTCTGCTGATCAATATTGTGCGATTTGGCTTCCGTGTCTTACGGCTGATCCTGTTTACCAATCTTGGCTTGTTCTTGGCTATCCCTGCTTGCTTGTGACCCTGACCTTTTGGCGTATTCTCTGTCCATTCCTGTCGCCCTGACCTTTGGCTTATCTCCTTACTATCCCTTGTGGTCCTGGACTGCTGCTTCCTCTCTGTCCTCCTGTAGCCTACTGTGAGCGTGAGCTGGGAGACCCTGGGGGCCGCGACCTGGAGCCAGTTGCAGCGCAGTCCATCCTCACCACTAGAGGCTCTGGTGAACACCAGCTGGCTCTTAGACTCCGCGCCCTGGGGAATCTTATGTTCTAGCTCCCAGTGGGATCTGTGTTGGTGCTCTAGTGGATCTGCCTTCCTGAACCACCCAGAGTTCCATCCGCAGCAGTCAGCCGTGGGTCCACTACCTTGCAGTGCACTCCAGACCCCAACTGTGTTCCTGAAAAGCAGGGACAAGGATCCATGTCTTCCCCTACTAAAAGTACCTCCCACACTGTATAAAAAAAAAACGCCCCTAATGTTAACCCCTTCCCAGCCAGTGTCATTAGTACAGTGAGTGCATATTTTCAGCACTGATCACTGTATTAGTGTCACTGGTTCCCAAAAAGGTGCCAGTTAGTGACCGATTGTCCGCCGCAATATCGCAGTCCAGTTATAAGTCGCTGATCGCTGTCAGTACTAAAAAAAAATAATTAAATAAATAATTCCATAAATATATCCCATAGTTTGTAGACACTATAACTTTTGAGCAAACCAATCAATATATGCTTATTGGGATTTTTATATGTAGCAGAATATATATATAGGCCTAAATTAATGAAATTTCTTTTTTAATAGCAGAAAGTAAAAAACTTTTCAAAATGGTTGGTCTTTTTTCTGTGTATAGCGCAAAAAATCAAAAAAGCAGAGGTGATTAAATACCACTAAAAGAAGGCTCCATTTGTGGGGGAAAAAAAAGGACATACATTTTATTTAGGTATGGCATTACATGGCCGCACAATTGTCAGTTAAAATAACGCAGTGCCGTATTGCAAAAAATGAGATTCCAAGAGATACAAGAATTGGCAGGCGTGCAAACTCTACGGCATGCAGCCAAAACCCGACATATCTGTTTGGGTGGATTAAACCTTTACAGTTTTATTTTCTTTTGTGTTTAAACTCTCATTTATTCTCTTATATTAAGTTACAGTGAAGAAAAGTTTGACCTTTGTGGTTAGCTGGTAACATTCTACATTGAGCACACACAATCCACCGAATAAATCAAAGAGGGAAAAAAAAATGAATGCAACAATGTTATGCGGCATGGAGAAATAATGATTAATAGAGGACAAGCTCCAACTTGTTTCCATTCTCACCTTGCCAATGGTTTCCTCAACCGCTTTTATGTAGTTGCTTAAATCTCTGTTGACAGCAGCATATTCCAACATGACGGACTCCATGCTCTCCACGTCCACGGTGTCACCTACAATGACACAGGCATTCTTGGTCAGGGAAATACCATGAAGCAAACAGAAAAACAGTAGAGCTCTTGTTTACATTTTTTAAAGGCCGTGACCACATAATACAGATTACAAAAATTGTTAAGGACAGGTGGACATAATGCATCCAATTGCTGTAAATGAAAAGCCTTTAAAGTGGTTCTAAAGCCTCAACATTTTCTAGAATAACGCATTCCACAAGCCAGGCTGTCTGTGTCTATGGATGAAGGCAGCACTGCTCGGCATGAGGAGCCAGGTGCGCAAGAGGAGGAGCTTCAAGGCAGGTAAGTTTAACATGTTTGTCATAAAAAAAAAAAAAATATTATATATTAAAAAATATATACACACACACAACAATTTTTTTTTTTTTAATGTGTAAAAAAAAAAGTGGTCTCTGCGGCGGATTCCACCACTTACCAGAGCCGTCGGTATCGGCGGAGACGATCGCGTCCTCTCCCCTGACAAGCCTGGAGCAGAGTGCCAAACGTCACTTCCACCCAATGGTCTTAGAGGGGAAATTTTTTGCACAAAAAAAAAAAAATGACAATTACATTTTTCTTTTTAATTGCATTTAAAGCGGAGTTCCACCCAAAAATGGAACTTCTGCTGATCGGATTCCTCCTCCCCTCCGGTGTCACATTTGGCACCTTTCAGGGGGGAGGATTGAGCAGATACCTGTCTAATCCAGGTATTTGCTCCCACTTCCAGGCATAGATCGCCGCAGGCTCCGCAGTAATCTATGCCATGTCCGGCCCCTCCTCTGTCCTCCCCGCTGTCTTCTGGGAGACACACAGGTCCCAGAAGACAGCAGGAACCAGTAAAGACGTGCAGCGGGACTTGCGCATGCTTCAATTCCCGATTCCCTTACCGAAGATGGCGGCGCCTCCACCCGAGAGCCGAGGGACAGATTGGCTTCGGGTGAGGACATCGCGGGTGTGCTGGACAGGAAAATTTTAAAAGTCAGCAGCTACAAATACTGCAGCTGCTAACTTTTAAAAAAAAAATATGTTTTGCTGGAACGCCGCTTTAAGTGTAAATGTGAGATCTAAGGTCTTTCTGATTCAGATCTAACATTTAAGGGGTCCTGTCATGCTTTTTTTCTATTACATTCCCTGTAATGGGAATAAGAGTGACCCAATTTTTTTTTTTGAAAGGACGATGTAAAAAAAAATAAATAAATAAATAAAATAAAAGTAAAATATAAGACTTTTTTTTTTAAAGCGCCCCGTCCAGCTAAGCTTGCACGCAGAAGCGAACACATACATAAGTTGCGCCTGCATATGAAAACGGTGTTCAAAGCACACATGTGAGGTATTGCTGCGATAGTTAGAGCGAGAGCAATAATTCTAGCATAAGAGCTACCCTGTAACTCAAAACTGGTAACCTGTAGAAATTTTTTGAACATCGCCTATGGAGATTTTTAAGGATCAAAGTTTGTCGCCATTCCACCAGCAGGCACAATTTTGAAGCGTGACATGTTGGGTATCAATTTACTCGGTGTAACATTATCTTTCACAAATTAAAAAAAAATTGGGCTAACTTTACTGTTGTCTTATTTTTTAAGTCAAAAAAGTGAGATTTTCCCCCCAAAAATAGCTCTTGTAAGACCGCTGCGCAAATACGGTGTGACATAAAGTAGTGCAACGGCTGCCATTTTATTCTCTAGGGCAGTGTTTCTCAACTCCAGTCCTCAAGGCGCCCTAACAGGTCATGTTTTCAGGATTTCCCTCAGATGAAACAGCTGTGGTAAATACTAAGGCAATGAAACTGATCAAATCACTTGTGCAAAATAATGGAAACCCTGAAAACCTGACCTGTTGGGGCGCCTTGAGGACTGGAGTTGAGAAACACTGCTCTAGGGCACGGGTCTCAAACTGGTGGCCCTCCAGCTGTTGTGGAACTACAAGTCCCACCATGCCTCTGCCTGAGAGAGTCATGGTTGTGACTGTCAGCCTTGCAATGCCTCATGGGACTTGTAGTTTAGCAACAGCTGGAGGGCCGCCAGTTTGAGACCTCTGCTCTAGGGTGTCTGAAAAAAAAAAAAAAGATTTTATATACACACACAGACATATATATATACACACACACATTATATATATATATATATATATATATATATATATATATATATATATATATATACATATATACACATATATATATATACATACACACACACACACACACACACACCTTATACACACACACATACATACACATATATATATATATATATATATACATATATATATATATATATATATATATATATATATATATATATATATATATATATATATACACACACACACACACACACACACACACACATATATATATATATATATATATCACATACATACACACATATACACACACACACACGCACACATACATATATATGATAGATAGATGGATAGATAGATAGAGAATGTTTGGGGGTTCCAAGTCATTTTCTAGCAAAAAAAAAAAAAAAAGATTTTAACTTGTAAAACAAAAAATGGTCCTTAAATGATACGTAGTGATGATATTTCCTTAAATCGCTGATTCATGCCCATTTAGAGGGTTATGGATATCCAGTGAGGGTTTCTTTAACCTCCCTGGCGGTATGATTATTTCAGATTTTTTCTGCCGAAAGCGGTACCTTGCATGGTATTTTGCATGGAAATTTGGCGTTATATTGTAGGCCTGTGATTAGGAATAACTCACTTAAATCTGTCCAAACCAGAGTCTAGTAGACATCCCGGGTATGATAAAGTTTGAAAAACTAAATTATAATATAATAAATATAAATAATTATACCAAATAATAATAATAAAAATTATTCAATAAATGTAATCAAATCAAAAACACTGAAATTTGCTCAGTTTCAGAATTGTCGATGTCATTACTTTTCAGTGTTTGATGACGGATTTCCCCACAAATCACTATCACTCAATTCTGCGAGTGATTCTAATTTATTATCGCTGAATGTATAGTGTGTGTTTCACTTTTTGAATTTGGCGCCGCTCTCCGTCCCTGTGCGTCGCAACACTCGCAGGGAATGCAGTCTGGCTCTGCGATGAATCGAGTGGAGGATGATCCGCTCACACTGCGGGGAGACATCGCAGGATCCTGGGGACAAGGTAAGTAAGCTCTTCCTGGATCCTGCGATGCGATCCCAAGTGTGGCTCGGGGTTACCGCTTTTGGTTCTGAAAATGCATAATACCGCCAGGGAGGTTAATACACTTTGATGGTTTCCTGTAAATACCTTTTGTACTATAAAAGACCCTTCTGCCTTTCCCACCACGGGAGAAATATGCTTTAGAATGGGTTAACACTAGCTGCGGCTGCGTCTCACTGGGGGGGGGGGGGGGGCAGACCCCAGAGTCCCTGTTTTCTGTTTCAGTTGCAAATCAGATCCAAATTGTTGCCTGAATTCGGACCTGAAAGGAAGCCAAAGACGCACAGGACCCTTTCCTGGTGTGGACCGTGGCCACCCCGGAGCTGTGTAAACCGGCTCCATTGAGAGCTCCTGTGTGAATCGGCTCCTGTCATGCGAATTGGATGTGGGGGGAAACCCACATCCAATTTGCATAAGTGTGAACCCTGCCTTACACTGTGGATTCCAGCTAATCTATGTTTTTAGTGAGAGTGTGGGTTTCATCATACTGATCACTCACATGTACTCCTGAGGAAAATCATTTGAAACGCGTTATGCATACATGTGGAGTACATTAGATTTGACATGTTATTGTTTGTTCTCTGAACTATGGTTTTTGTATTTTATTGAATGCAAAAATAAAATTCATGTTTTTTTTTATATACGCAGTGTTCTTTTCACTTCTATATGTCCCTCAAAAAAGTCCATGTGTACTTATATAGTGGTCTGTACATGACTTTACAATCACTTTAATGGTGATGTGGCTTTACCCACCAACATATCAATCATTTTTTTGCCGATACCACCTCAATCTAAAGCTGGCCTGATTTGTGGCGAATTCAGCAGGATGCAAGCCATGGGTGACCCTGATGGCACCACCCATTTCAACAAACTTCTATAGCAAAATCGAAGGGGTGGGATGAAATAATCATTGGCTAAACAGTGACTGCATCCTATCAGATACAGTGATTGTTTGGGTATTCAGACAGCCGCAGGCACTGTGGATGTCTGCATACAATACCCAGCAGGGGAGATTCCACCATCCATGCTAAACAACTGAGCTTACCAGAGAGCTCCTGAAATTAAAAATAAAATATTGAGCGAGTTGTTTTTCCTATATTGGACCAGCATCCTGCCAGCTGATCAAATTGCCTTACCAGGTGAAGTCAGTTACACTTACCAAAATCCCTCCATCCAGGTCCCTCACTAAGGATGGAGCCCAGGCGTGTTCGCATGGTCCACGTGCAGAGCCCGCCAGGAAGTGAGACATTGCCCTATCTCTGCAGGCGCGCATGGGGGCAATGTCTCACTTCCTGGCGGGCTCTGCACGTGGACCATGCGAACACGCCTGGGCTCCATCCTTAGTGAGGGACCTGGATGGAGGGATTTTGGTAAGTGTAACTGACTTCACCTGGTAAGGCAATTTGATCAGCTGGCAGGATGCTGGTCCAATATAGGAAAAACAACTCGCTCAATATTTTATTTTTAATTTCAGGAGCTCTCTGGTAAGCTCAGTTGTTTAGCATGGATGGTGGAATCTCCCCTGCTGGGTATTGTATGCAGACATCCACAGTGCCTGCGGCTGTCTGAATACCCAAACAATCACTGTATCTGATAGGATGCAGTCACTGTTTAGCCAATGATTATTTCATCCCACCCCTTCGATTTTGCTATAGAAGTTTGTTGAAATGGGTGGTGCCATCAGGGTCACCCATGGCTTGCATCCTGCTGAATTGGCCACAAATCAGGCCAGCTTTAGATTGAGGTGGTATCGGCAAAAAAATGATTGATATGTTGGTGGGTAAAGCCACATCACCATTAAAGTGATTGTAAAGTCATGTACAGACCACTATATCACTGCCTGTGATTAGCGAGCGCTGCGCCGACTTCCTGGCGGGCTCTGCACGTGGACCATGTAAACACGCCTGAGCTCATCCCTATCCCTCACTGACACCTTTTACATCCGCAGAGACCACAAATCAGCACTGTACAATAACCCTCGCCAGTCGATCCCTTTTACTCCCCTCGGTGTGCCATGGGTCCTCTTCGGACAGCAGGATGTGGACACCTGGAAGAAGGACCCATCTGGGGAGTAGATTATGGGTGTCCAACCTGTGGCCCTCCAGCTGTTGTGGAACTACAGAACCCATAAAGCATTGCATGGAAAGTCCCATGAGGCATTGCAAGCATGACTCTCAAAGGCAGGGGGCCTTCTCATCCAAGAAGTAGATGACCTCTGCAATTCCTCATGGGACTTTCCTTGCAATGCTTTCTGGGTTCTATAGTTATTCTATAGTTCCACAAAAGCTGGAGGGCCTCAGGTTGGACACCCATGTAGATGGTCATCTACTTCTTGGATGAGAAGGCCCCAGTGTTGGATGATCACGTTTGTGTGGCTTATAAGGCCACACAAACGTTAAAAAAACAAAAAAGTTAAAAAAAAACAAAAAAAAATGGGTTTAGTTTGTGTTTTTGATTTTTAATACCAAGCGAACAGAGAGAGAGAGAGAGGGCTCACTTATATCCTGGAGTTGGACTTTTAAGTTCCCTGCATAAGGAGTTTCATTTCCTTGCAATTCAGCAACAGATATTGAGGATGTAAAGTATTTTATTACAACATTGGAAGTGATCATGTGATTATGGTAAAGAGCGAACCTTCGCATAGCCATGATTAAGAAAGAGTGAGTGTTGAAATTCTGCATGTGTTGTGATGATGCTGAGCAACCACTTTGTATTGGACAGATACAGACGAAATGGTCAGGATTTTGGCCTTGTTGGTTATCTTTGTGAGATTGACTGCTAAAGGTGACCACTCATGTACTGATATGGTCCTTTAAAGCAGAAGTAAACCCTCCTATCATTTTCAGCCAAGGAAGCTGCCATCTTGGTCTCTGTCTAATCTTCAACTGCCATGATGCTGCACATGTGATCAGTTATGTCTCCAGCCATTGTATGGTTCGACAGATTGGTTGAGAGCACAACCATTGTGACAGCTAGCATTCTACGGCATGCCGTGAACATAACTTTTTTTTAAAGCCATTAAAGCGATGGGTTTACTTCCGCTTTAATCATAGCTCCCAACTGTCCCTGATTTTGAGGGGATGGCCCTGATTTGGAACAAAGTCCCTCTTTCCTATTCATTTGTCCCTCATATTGGTCTGATCTATATAGTTGTATATAAAATGCACGATTTAGCTTTCAAATAGTGTTTCCCGTGCTAAACCTTTCATCCAATTTCTAAATTGCTGCATTTGTAAATGTCAAAAGCCAATATAAAGGAATAGTGGTGGTAGAAAGAGCAATCTTTTTGTGTGTAATTCTCCATCAAGGGGGCGTGGCAGGGGTGTGTGTCCTATGCCTACATACTTTTGCTAATACGTGTCCCTCATGCGCTCTGAAGGGACGGCATACCTGTGTCCGTACCTTTCAGAGCTCCGTGTCAGGGGGCAAGGGCTCCAGGGCGCATGCGATCTCATCGTGGCCCCGGCCATTAATACAACTGGAGCCCACAAACCCGGAAGGAAGACCGGGCGAAGATGGCAGCGTTGAAGGGGAGGGATCCACTTTACAGGGAAGTCTGTCATAATCTGCTAGTATGCTGAGGGGCTCACTTTTTTTTTTTAGTGGCCTTTTACTACCGCGTTAAGCAGTGCTCGACGAATACCAGGCGCCAGGTCGCATTGGCGACTAGAATTAGCGACCTGGCGCCTGGGGCAGCACAGCTGGGGGGGTATCCTGTCTCCATAGTGCACCCCCCCCCGCCGCGCGCGCGATCGCGAAGAGCCGTGCCGGCCGGTAATTGAGGCCCCGGCTTAGCGGCCTTGTGCAGTCCTATGGTACCTTGTAGAATCTGGCGCCCTCTTGTGGTGGCCGTTGGTATGACACCCAGCAATGCTAATGGAGATTTTTGTTTTGTTTTCACTGCACTGCATCTCCTTCACTTAGAACCCCCAAACATTATATAGATTTATTTTTCTAACACCCTAGAGAATAAAATGGCGGTCGTTGCAATACTTTCTGTCACACCGTATTTGTGCAGCGGACTTACAAGCGCACTTTTTTGGGAAAAATACTTTTTTTAATTAAAAAATAACACAACAGTAAAGTTTGCCCAATTTTTTTTATATTGTGAAAGATAATGTTACGGCGAGTAAATTGATACCAAACATGTCTCGCTTCAAAATTTTGCCCGCTCGTGGAATGGCGACAAACTTTTACCCTTTAAAATCGCCATAGGTGACGTTTAAAAAATTCTACAGGTTGCATGTTTTGAGTTACAGAGAAGGTCTAGGGCTAGAATTATTGCTCTCGCTCTACCGATCACGGCAATACCTCACATGTGTGGTTTGAACACCGCTTTCATATGCGGGCCCTACTCTTCTGCAAACAAGCTCGGCGGGACGGGCGCGTTTAAAATTAATTTTTTTTTTCTTATTTATTTTAACTTTTAATTTTTTCACTGTTCTTTTTAAAAAAAAAATTGTGCAACTTTTATTCCTATTTCAAGGAATGTAAACATCCCTTGTAATAGAAAAAAACATGACAGGACCTCTTAAATATGAGATCTGGGGTCAAAAAGACCTCGGATCTCATATTTACACTAAAATGCAAAAAAAAAAAAAATTGCCATTTGAAAAAAAATAATAAAATGTTCCTTTTTTAAAGAGCTATGGGCAGAAGTGACGATTTGAAGTCGCTTCTGCCCTGCAATGACTTGGAGACAGGCGGGGGCCATCTTCCCCTCACTCGTCTCCATGTCGTTAAATAAAAAAAAAAAAGAGAGAACCTGGCTCCTAACTTTTTTAGCTGGCTCCTAGATTCAAGCCCTGGCGTTAAGGGTCATCCTTCATTACAATCACCAACATTGTATTAAAGTGGTTGTATACTTTAATAGTAAAACTTACCTATAGGTACTGTAAATATCTCCTAAATAGGGTTGTCCCGATACTACTTTTTTAAGACCGAGTACAAGTACCGATACTTTTTTCAAGTACTCGCCGATACGGATACTTTTTTTTTTTCTTTAATGTCATGTGACAGTTTTCAAAGCACAATACAGATTAGGTGGCACTGACATACAGCACTGATAGGATTAGGTGGCACTGATAGATGCCATTGATAGGTGGCACTGACAGGTGGCTGGCACTGATGAGCGGCACTTATGGACATTGGGCACTGATAGGTGGCATGTATGAGCACTGATGGGCAGGCAGGTTGCCTGTGACGGCCCATCTTGGTACTCCTTGCACTCGGCCACATAAAAGCAGCAGAAGTCATCTTGTTACACCCAGTCTGAACTATATGGGCTGGGTGTAACAAGATGTCCGCTGCTAGCTTACTGCGGCCGAGTGCAGGGTGTACCAAGATGGACATCAGGATGTCCAACCACCGACGTCGACATGGAGTGTCACTTCCGCTTTTCCGCCCGCTGACTTCCGGTTGTGCCGGGTCGCTTTCTCTCCCAGGTATCGGATCTGGCATCGGGAGCATTTGTGAGAGTACAAGTACTCGCATAAATGCTCGGTATCGGGACAACCCTACTCCTAAACATGCACCGTTTAGAAGATATTTACTATATATGCAGTCGATACGTCATTGGCGCATGCCACCCGGGTCGTTCCTTCAGAATCCTGTGCCGTAAATGGTGGCTCCCCTGCATATGCGTTGGAGTGATGCCATTGCGGCGCCAGACAGTCACACAAAATGAAGGAAGGAAGACGGGTGAAGATGGAAGCAGCCACCAGCAATGACAGCGCACCTCTGAATTGCTTAGTTTTCAGGTAAGTTTACCATAATGTGCTAGTATGCAAAGCATACTAGCACATTATGGCTCTACCTTGCAGGTGAGAAAAAAAAAGGCACCCAGCGGTTTACAACTGCTTTAAGAAAAGCCGCAGTCCTAATACACGTTTGCATGTGAATGGACTAAATTGATCTCTCTAAAAATACAACTGCTGCAGGGCATGCCTATAATATGACTCAAGTTCGATGGGGATTTCCGAAATATAGCAGGTATCTTTAGAGAATTCGGCTTTACAGTGATTGTAAACCCCTAATTTGTTTTTAAATAGCATACATGTCATACTTACCTACTCGCGTTGGTTTTGCACAAAGCAGCCCAGATTCTCCTCTTTTTGGGTCCTCCGCTGGTGCTTCTAACTCCTCCCCGCCATAGCAAACTGCTTGCTACGGGTGCACTCCTGTGGGCTTGCTGTGTGTGTGTCCATAGACACACAGAGCGTGGCTCAGCCCCTGCTCCCTCCTCTCTGCCTGTGATTGACATCAGTGGGAGGCTGCTGCTGTCTCTGAGCCTATGAAGAGGGAGAGAGTAGAGGGAGGCACTGCTCGTGTGCACTTTGCTGGATCAAGATCGGGCTCAGGTAAGTATAATTTGGGGGGGGGGGGGGGGGCAGCTGCACCCAGGTTTTTTACCTGCACAGAATGCATTCAGGTAAAACACCTCCAGCCCTTAGAACCACTTTAATTTAGGCATTGATTATGTGCTTTCCTTTAACTTGTTAAAGCATAGCTGATGTAACCATATTCATGAATACTACTATTAGTTCATATCTGAAGTCACTGGCGTTTCCTGTAAATGACCCGACTTTCTGTTTTGTGAATGAAATCAACGCTCTCTGACCAGACGTTAAAAATGTAGGTGTTTTCCAGATAACTTTAAAAAAAAAAAAAGGAATGCATGGTTTTGCTGTGTAAGCAACTCTTTCTAATTGAGCAATACAATCGGCTTACTCATATTCATGACTTCCTTCATGTATTTTTGTTTACTTTTTTTGGTTGAAGTTACCAAATCTGACAATTAGGCAATCGTGTTTATGAGGTTAGTCATTGACCAGAACAATAAATGTAATAAGACCATGAAAAAATAGCCCAACTTGGGAAATGGTGGTGAAAGATTAGAACCCTTGTTATTTTTCAGCTTCTATTCTACCTCTTACCCACTCTATTCAGAACTAAAACAAAAACAAAATATAAAAAAGTGTTACCATAAAAGAGTGAAGACTATAAAAAAGGAATAAAAGCCCTTTTTGGACCTCGGAGCACCAAACCAGTTACCGTATATACTCGAGTATAAGCCGACCCGAATATAAGCTGAGGCACCTAATTTAACCACAAAAAAAATGGGAAAACTTATTGACTCGAGTATAAGCCTTGGGTGAGAAATGCGCAGCTACTGTAAGTGGAAAAGAGGGTCAACAATGCCCATTTGCAGCCTCACTGTGCCCATTTGCAGCCATAGGTCCCCCGAACTTCAAACTTGGTAGTTAAGGGTTCCTTGATGCCCCCTAGCTGCAGCCAAAATTAGGGGTGCAACGGATCGTCGCCGATCCGTGATCCGAACGGGCCACCCCGTTCGGATCGGCACACCCCGCGATCCGCGGAGCGCTCCGCGGCCTCGGCCTTAGGAAAGGCCGCGGCTTCGGCCTAGCTCCGGAGCGGCGGCGGCCATCTTTGTACACCCGGCGGCCTTAGGAAAGGCCGCGGCTTCGGCCTAGCTCCTGAGCGGCGGCCATCTTGGTACACCCGGCCACTGTTTACAATGTGATCGCTCCGTCAAATGACGGAGCGATCACTTGTAAACATACCCTGCATTAACTCTGCATTAACCCTGCATTACCCAGCCAATACTCTGCCATACTCTGCATTACCCAGCCAATACTCTGCCATACCCAGCCAATACTCTGCCATACCCAGCCAATACTCTGCGATACCCAGCCAATACTCTGCGATACCCAGCCAATACTCTGCGATACCCAGCCAATACTCTGCGATACCCAGCCAATACTCTGCGATACCCAGCCAATACTCTGCGATACCCAGCCAATACTCTGCGATACCCAGCCAATACTCTGCGATACCCAGCCAATACTCTGCGATACCCAGCCAATACTCTGCGATACCCAGCCAATACTACAGTGGGGAGAGGATGTGGATATTACAGTGGGGGAGATGACGTGGATATTACAGTGGGGACTATATGGTGGCGGAATTTTCACAGGTTTTTGCAAATTCAATTATTATTTGCTGATCCGAAAAATGATCCGATCCGTGAGTTTTTTGATCCGTTGCACCCCTAGCCAAAATGTGGGGTCTCTGAACCCAAAGGGTCCGAAATGACATTGCTGCAGATGGAAACAGTTGACCGACTTTGGGGCCCTGTATCTCAGGGCCACTTGGTGGTAGGAACTCCAATTTGGGGTTCCTAGCACCAAGTGGTCCCGAGATACGAAGCCCCAAAGTTGGGTCAGAAAATGTCAAGCACTTTTTTGCGGCAGAGAATGACATTTTCCAACCGACTTTAGGGCCTCCGTATCTCGGGGCCACTTGGTGCTAGGAACTACAAATTTGTGCTAGGGGTTCCTAGCACTAAGTGGCCCCCGAGATACGGGGCCGCAAAGTCGGGTAGGAAAATTTCATTTTTTGCTGCAGAAGAGTGCTTGATTCGAGTATAAGCCGAGGGGGGCACTTTCAGCACAAAAAAAATGTGCTGAAAAACTCGGCTTATACTCGAGTATATACGGTACTGTAGATCCAGACTATCAAATGGAACAGTTGCAGGTTGGGATGCAGAACCGGTCCCTGTATTAACATCTTCATAATTCTTCACTTGTTGACTTCTTCTAATCTCTTTCAGAAGAAAAGCAATGGAATCAAAGGCGGGGGCCAGGTAGACCTTCTACTCCAGAGACAAAGCTTTAATACAAAATATAATAAGGTGCAAGAAAAATGGCCTAAATAGCACCGCTCAGCGCCGAAGGAAACAAAAACCTCTTTCAAAAATGGATGTAACCTACATAAAACGTAATCTCTATAAACAAAACACAATAGCATTTATAATTAGGTCAGCAGCTGCTAAAATATATCGAAAAAGTGACTTCTTTAACCACCTCAACATGGGGCACTTACACCCCCTTCCTGCCCAGGCCATTTTTCAGCTTTCAGCGCTGTCACACTTTGATGACAATTGCGTTGTCGTTTTACACTGTAAACGTGAAATTTTTATCATTTTCTTCACACAAATAGAGCTTTCATTGGGTGGCATTTAATCACTCCTGGGTTTATTTTTTCCTAAAGAAAAAAGCAAAGATGTTGGAAAAAAAAAAAAATAAGTATTTCTAATGCTGCGTACACGTGGCCTGACTTTGCATCGGGCAAAACTCAGTCGGCATTTCCGACAGAAAAATTTAAAACAGGCTCTATACCTAAGTCCGTCGGAAATGCAGACAGAAAAAGTCTGGGGCATACACACGGTCGGAATATCCGATGAAAAGCTCCCATCTGACTTTTTCTGCCTGGAAAGTGCAACCGTGTGTACGCGGCATTAGTTTCTGTCAGTAAATTTTGTAAATAAGTAATTTTGCTCCTTCACTGATGGCGGCTGATGAGGCAGCACTGATGGCCACTGATAAGGTGATACTGATGGGCACTGATGAGGCGGGACTTATGGGCACTGATTAGGAGGCACGAATATGCCCCACTTATAAGCACTGATTAGTGGTACTGGTGGACACAGATAGGTGGCACTGGTGGGCACAGATAGACGGCACTGATGGAAAGCAGTGATGGGCAGCACTGACTGGTATCACTGATGGCCAGTGATTGCTGGCACTTGTGGGCACAGATTGGTGCCAATTGTGGGCACTGTTTGGCACTGATTGCTGGCAGTGGCATTTAATTATAATCAGGGCACTGATGATCAGTGCCCTGATTACATCCCTAGATGTCCTCTGTGAGCAGATGCCACTGATCGGCTCGCCTCTCCTGTCAGTGTGAGGCGAGGAGCGCCAATTACCAGCATCTCCGTGTTTACGTGTGTAGTGCTGGGCTCCCAACGAGCACGCGCTATATGTTTTTTCAAATGTAATGTTTCTAAAACCAGAGTTGGGTTTTGGGGTAAATTATTCAAATTATGGTCTCAGTATCAGTCTAGTTCTCCTTGACCGCAGGTGTCACGGTCACCGCCAGCAAGTCGAGAATGCAGTTTGGCTGGGTGTATTGGATGCCCTTATTTCTCTCAGAACAAGCCCAGTGGGTGTGTTTGTCCCGCTGTGCGTTCTGGGAGAAGGTATTTAAGGTACTGAGATCACGTGTTTCTGGGTTTCGCTCCAGAAGCCATGTTCTGTCTGTTTGGTCCTGGTCCTCCTGACCAGCCCCCGTGGCCCTCCTGGCCTCTGGTGCGGATCCATGCAACTGCAGGGACAGGCCTGAATGGATGTCAGGACCGAATTATCCAAAAGTGGTCCAGTGCCGTCTCGGTTAGGAGAGGCCCAGCAACTGGAGAAGCATCCAGGGGAGGACTCTTCGGGAGGAAGCCATGTGCTAAGGCTGGCTTTCAAGAAGGAAACTAAATGGATCTACACTCATACTGTATCGCCGGACCGGCTGCAAGATACTGGTACCGTATTGATAGCTCTCTAAAATTTACCTAGTCCCTCAGTTACAACCAAGTCTGTTGCAGAGACTTTGCTTTATCTAACACTTCACCGGCTGCTAGGCCTAGTGAGAGGAGGTCTATCCGAGTTGCGAAAATCCAGTTGTGAGACAGTTGCTCTCTGGATTTCTACAGTGAGAGACTTTCTAACTAAGCAGTTCCAAAAGGTACCTGAACTTCCACCCTAACCCTCTACCCTACATTTAAGAGACTATGTTTGTCTACCCTTTTTTGCAAATAAAAATCCCAAAGCGGATCCAGTGTCAGTTTCTACAATTCTTTGGGCCATCTACCTTGGGAAACCCCTAGACGCACACGAGGTGGAGAAGGTAACGGTAAGCCCAAATGAATGAATGAATGATTTGTATAGCGCTGCAACTGCGAACTGAATCGCCTCGAGGCGCTTGACTGCTCATGTTGGGATGCCATGTTTAGAAGAGGTGGGTTTTGAGTTTTTTCCTGAAGGCCTGATGGTTTTCTTCCATGCGGATATTGTTTGGTAGAGCATTCCATAGCCGGGGTCCCTGTACTGCGAATCTACGTTCTCCCTTCGATTTGTAGCAGGCTTTTGGGATGAGAAGGCGATTTTGGTTTGTTGATCGAAGGCTGCGATTTGGTATGTATTTTTCTATTTTCTCACAAAGGTATTGAGGCGCATTTCCTTGTGTACATTTGTGGGTGAGGCAGATGGTCTTGAATGTGATCCTGTCTTACCTTGAGCCAATGGAGCATCCTTAGGGATGGGGAGATGGATTCCCAGGGTTTCTTTCCGGTGACTAATCTTGCTGCTGTGTTTTGGACAATTTGAAGGCGCGCAATCTGGTAATCCGGTAATCCTATGTACAGGGAGTTTGCATAGTCGAGACGCGAATTGATGATCGTTCCTACTACTACCGATTTTTCCTTTTCCGGGATGAAGGGGATGAGTCTGCGTAGCATGCGAAGGAGATGGTGGGATCCGCTGATTACGGATCCTATTTCTGCCTCCATTGTCATCTCTGAATCAAAGATTACTCCGAGGCTTTTGGCTTTGTTGCTTGGAAGAATGGTCTGTCCCAGGATGGTTGGTGGTGTCCAAGGGGTCTTCGTCTTTTTCCTTCGGTTTGCGTCGAGGAGCAGTAATTCTGTTTTTGATCCATTTAGTTTGAGGGAGCTAGTGGTCATACAGTCATCTATCAATGTGAGACATTTTCCTAGTTCCTGGTACTGGTCTTTTTGTCCGGTGATCCGGAAGTACAGTTGAGTGTCGTCCGCGTACGAGTGGAAGCACAGATCTAATTTGCTAATAATTTTGAAGATGTAAATGTTGAACAGTACTGGTGACAATGGTGATCCTTGAGGGACTCCATAAGTGATTGCCCGGGTTTCCGAAGTGAAGGCTCCTAGTTTCACTGTTTGTGACCGGTTTCCTAAGAAGGAAGCGAACCATGGCAGATCTCCATCTGTAACTCCTGCCACTTCCTTGAGGTGGCTGAGAAGCATGTTGTGGTCCACTGTGTCGAACGCCGCACTGAGATCCAGCAATACCAGAAGACACGATTCTCCATCACCCGCTGCTTCTAGGGCGTCATCCCATATTTTCAGAAGTGCCGTTTCTGTGCCATGGCCTGGGCGGAAGCCCGATTGTAGTGGGTCCAAGAGCTTGTGTGTGTCCAGATGAAGTTGAAGCTGTTGTACTACTGCTTTCTCCATGATCTTGGAAATGGTGTTCAGGCTTGTTACCGGTCTGCGATTGTTCGGATCCTTGGGTCGAGGTTGGGTTTCTTTAGTAATGGTTTGATGATGCCTTGCTTGAGGGAATTCGGAACCAATCCTTCTTTGAACGACTGATTTACTAGGTGTGTGATAGCGGGGGCCAGAATGTCGGAGCATTCTTTCAAGAGTTTTGTGGGGATGATGTCGTTTGGCGAGGTGCTGTCTCGGAGGCTCTTGATGACATTTTTGGTTTCATCCGTTGTGATCGGGGTAAGTGAAAAAATGTGGTGCTTGTGTGCTGTGGATGTAAAATTCCTTACCTGGGTTGAGTTGAGTAGAGTTGGTTGTTGTTTTTTTTTTGTTTAATTATTTTCTGAATGTTGTCTATTTTGTTGATGAAAAAAAATCGGATAATTTGTTGCAGTATTCTTGAGTTTCGTTTCCTAGGGGTTCAAGGCAGGTGTGGTTCATAGTCTGGGCGACTAGTTTGAAAAGTTCCCGTGGTCGGTTTAAGGCTTTTGAGAGGGTGTTTGAGACATGTTCTTTTTTTTGCTGTGAAAATTGCTTTATGATATCTCTTGGTGAGTATTCTGTAGTTTGTGTGATTTTCCTTTGTGGTGTTTCTTCTCCAGGCTCTTTCTGCTCTTCTATGTTCCCGTTTCAGTAGAGTAAGCGTGCCATTAAACCAACCAGAATTTTTCTTGCGGATGGGTGCTCGATGTTTCGGGGCGACTGCGTCTGCTGTTTGTAGAAAGCAAATCAAACCAGCAGCTCCTTCGGGGGTTAGTGCTACACGTGTGACCGGCTGTGATTGGACACACATGGTTAAAGAGCCTTTACACAGATCGGGGTCGCGCTGCCTCCTAGCAACGCGACTGCGATAGCAGTGTTGCACGCCCCCGGGGGCATGCGAGAGCGGTCGTTCTGGAGGGCCGCGTCATATGGCGTCCACCCAGCCGTCGAGAGAGAGAGAGAACAAGCGAGAGCGATGTGCACGATTTCCAGGCAAGAAACAGGAAGTGGGCTGTATAAGGTATTTACTGGCGGAAAAAAAATATGTTTTACTATCCAAAGATAAAAACACAAGGGCAGAGGATTTAATAGATGGAAAGATTCCACTTTAAATTGATGGGTTTAGTTTCACTTTAAATTGGAATCATTGATCAACATTAGACTAGGACATTGTGGCCGCTGGCCACTGCATCTATTGTTTACCTATAGACACCTCCAAAATTCTGATCCACCGTATATCGCTCATCAGAGGGGCAGTAAGGGCTGCCACCAGCGTAAAACAAGTTCTAATTCATGGTAAACTGTTTGTTTAACCTTTGTGAAATGGCTTCTTTATCAAACTGCATGAGAGATATTATATTCTAATGTCTGCCTTTCCCACCCAGCTCAGGGAGGAACATGTGAAATGCGCCGATAAACAAATCATTCGTCCTTTGCCGTATTTCCTTTTCCCTTCCAGAACAAACCGGACAGGTGGCATTTAAACACTGAACAGAAAGTTCAAGTCAGTCAAGCTGATAATGAAGACGACGTTTCTGCAAATAACAAAGATCTCCTGAAAAGCGCACTTGACTTTTGTCCGTCAGCTCCCCTCCTGCTGAACGCACACAGCGGGCTGGCACAAAGTCTTTTTGTTTGACAAGTTTAAGCTGAGAGGTTTATCTGCAGCGACTGTCAATCAGACGCTGCATGGGGCCGAACACAATGCACACAGCCACGGGGAGGTCATTGAATGATGTGCTTCTAGGCCAAAGCTGCCAATTTATAGAGACCCTTTTTTTCTTATAACTGATTGCGACAGTAAATCAAAGAGAAATCAAATGGAATTTACATGTAGTAAACATTTAAAGCTGAACTCCGGTGTCTTGTACTGGAATTGCTTACTCTGAATTCACTGCACTCTCTGAGCTTCCCACAATGTGCGTTAGAAGCTGCAAGACCAGTGGAGCCGGCCTCATTTCTTGGCTGGAGGACGTCCAGCATCTTCTAGCGCGGGGTTTCTCAAACAAGGTTCCATGGAACCATAGGGTTCCTCCAGGAGGTTCCTAAAGGTTCCTTGAACAATGAGCAATTTCTGCCTCTCCAATAAGTTCCCACTGACGCCATTGATTTTTTTTTAGCTATCTGTAAGGAAGTAATTCTTCCAAATGACCACAAGTGTAAGGAGCATTCTTCCCACTGACCATCACACTAAGCCCCCGTACACACGGTCAGAAATTCCGACCACAAAATCCGTCGGATTTTTTCCGACACTGGTGTTGCATACACACGGTCGGACAAATTTTACGGAAAATCCGATCATTCTGAACATGGTGACTTCGTTGCCTACGACGGAACTACGTAGAGGCTAGTAACCAATAGCTTTGGTCTCGTAATTTGATCTGAGCATGTGTGGTACTTTATCTGTCGGAATTCTCTACACACGATCAGAAAAAGTCCGATCGGATTTTGTTGTCGGAAAATTTGAGAGCAGGATCTCAAATTCCGACGGAAAAAGTCAGATGGAGCCCACACACGGGCGTATTTTCCGACAACATGGTCCGATCGGACATTTTCCGTCGGAATTTCCGACCGTGTGTATGGGGCATAATGTATCATGAGTTGTAGATAGAGTAACTTTTAGCAGGAGTTCCCTGAGACCGAAAATTTTTTTCAAGGGATCCTCCATGTTGAAAAGGTTGAGAAAGGCTCATATAGCACTTTTCTCCCCAGCCTAACTGTCCCTGGTCTGCTCCTTTTATTTATTGAATTGAATCCCTTCCCTGGCTTCCCCTACCCCACCGTATGAAATTTTAAATACTAACCACAACATACAAGGCCATCTACAACATCGCCCCCAGCTACATCACCAACCTCATCTGCAGATATCAGCCTAATCGCCCCCCTCCGCTCCTCCCAGGACCTCCTGCTCTCTAGCTCCCTTGTTACCCCCTCTCATGCTCGCCTTCAGGACTTCTCCAGAGCCTCTCCCATCCTCTGGAACTCCCTGCCCCGGTATATCCCATCGGCCCCTAACCTGTCCACCTTCAGGAGATCCCTGAAAACTCACTTATTCAGGGAAGCCTATCCCACACCCACCTAACAACTTTCCCCAATCCACCCCCCACCATATATCATTCCCCGCATCTATTACCTTTTGTACCACCACCCCCTCCTTTTAGAATGTAAATCTCTACGAGCCGGGCCCTCCTGTCCCATCTGTATTGAACCGTACTGTAATTGTGTTGTTCCCTCCTCTACATTGTAAAGCGCTGCGTAAACTGTTGGCGCTATATAAATTGTGTATAATAATAATAATATTGAATTTCAGTTCAATCATGGAGCTTAGTACCCCACATGTGGGCTTTAGATCAGGGGTCTCAAACTAGCAGGCCTCCAGCTGTTGCAAAACTACAAGTCCCATCATGCCTCTGCCTGCGGGAGTCATGCTTGTAACTGTCAGCCTTGCAATGCCTCATGGGACTTGTAGTTTTGCAACAGCTGGAGCCAGTTTGAGACCCCTGCTTTAGATAGAGCAGCCTAAATCCAAACGCAGCTACCCAGAAAGAAACGCTCTTCCAGACGGACACTCAAGGCATACTGATATATGTATAACTCCTCTCAGAAGCCAACCCACTGCTTACAATAGTGCAGAGGGTTCTGCCATTTTCAGGAAGCTATATACAGAATCCTGATGGCCCCACACACCTGGCATGATTTTCTTGCTTCACATAGAGAAGCACAGAGACCCAGGGATGATATCACTGGGTTTAAATCTGATCTCCGTCTTCTAGTAGAGTTTAAATAGCTTGTATCGACCATGCTGATCCAAACAAACTATTTACTTCACTAATACAAGCAAAAAACGCTGAATCCTATTCTGAATACCATGGAGGTAAATGCCGATCAAAGTGGGGTGCACACACCCCACTCTTAGCATTAAAAGACAGATTCCCGGCTACAGAAGCTTCAGTTCATCATCAGACATCCCAAGTGACTAATCTGAACATTGACATCACCCAGGACTCCCAGTAATAAGTTTAACAAATGCAATTGGGAATGTGTAATTTAAGCTCGGTTCACACTGCTGCAACATGGGATCCGACTTGTGAGACCCCCAAGTCGCATGACATGTTAAATGCAAGGTTTCCCTATGAGAGCCGTCTTAACTGATGCTACACAAGTTGCTCTGACTTTAGAACAGGTTCCGCACTACTTTGGTCCAACTTGGGTGCAATTTCAGCCCTTATAGAGGCTGCTAAATAGTGTCAGATCAAGTCAGAAGGAAGTTGAAGGTCAAAGGCGCAGGCAAAGAGGTACTATGACTTTGCCGTCTTCTAGTAAAGATTAAATAGCTTGTATCGACCATGCTGGTCCAAACAAACTATTTACTTCACTAATACATGAAGTGGCTGTCAGTGCTGTATGACTTTATCCAGCCTCAGCTACATACAGTATATACAGCGCTGTGTTCTGGCAGTGGGATGGGAACTTCCCGTCCCACTGCCACAATAAAATAGAGTCGGGCTGAGGGCTGCCCAGTCAGTCATTCACAGGGAACTTTGTAATTTATGAATAAATCATCTTATTGGCTGAGGCGGGAAGATGTCATGATCTCAGACTCATTCATAAAATAGACAGCTCCCTGTGAATGGCTGAGCGGCACTCCGTTTTGTTTTCTGGGAGCAGGATGGGAAGTTCCCATGCAGCTGTGGGAACACAGCAATGCATACTTTACATGAATGAATGAATGATTTGTATAGCGCTGCAACTGCGTACTGAATCGCCTCAAGATGCTTGTCTGCTCTTGCTATGATGCCATGTTTAGAAGAGGTGGGTCTTGAGTTTTTTCCTGAAGGCCTGATGGTTTTCTTCCATGCGGATGTTGTTTGGTAGAGCGTTCCATAGCCGAGGTCCCTGTACTGCGAATCTTCGTTCTCCCTTCGATTTGTAGCGTGCTTTGGGGATGAGAAGGCGGTTTTGGATTGTTGATCGAAGGCTGCGATTTGGTATGTATTTTTCTATTTTCTCACAAAGGTATTTTAAGCGCATTTCCTTGTGTACATTTGTGGGTGAGGCAGAGGGTCTTGAATGTGATCCTGTCTTTTACCTTGAGCCAATAGAGGGTCCTTAGGGATGGGGAGATGGATTGCCAAGGTTTCTTTCCGGTGACTAATCTCGCTGCTGTGTTTTGGACAATTTGAAGGCGCGCAATCTGGTAATCCGGTAATCCGTAGCTGAAAATACACAGTTTATTCCACGCACAAGGCAGCTGTATATGTTAGTGAACAAAATAGTTAATTTTGGACCAGCTTGGTTCAAATTAATTATTTAAAAAAATAAATAAAAATCATTCTCACCTAGATGGCTGCTGCAGCTGTCCCCCGGCGACTCTACACGAGAGATGAGTGATCAAAAACTGCCGATTGCTCAGTTCTCTGTATTCAGTCTGCAGAGAGCCAGTGACTGTCAGTCACAGCTCTGTGCTCTGCCCATCCAGCACACACTAGAGCACAGGGTTGGATGGGGGGCTTGGGTTGTGGCTGTCTCAGTCTATCTAATGTCTGAAAACAGGTCACAATGCAGAACGAAGTGCACTCCTGTGATGGCCTTACTTCTCCTTTAGGCTACTTTCACACTGAGGAGCTTTACAGGCGCTATAGCGCTAAAAATAGTGCCTGCAAAAAAGGTAACTGTAGATCTAAGGCCTACAATTTTTTTCATGGAGTACAGAAGAGTTAAAACACTAACCATGTTTTTTTTTTTAACCATTTATAAAGAGAAGTATGGTTTTTTTTTTTTTCAGAATCCTACTTACCCCAGGTGAATGCAGTATCAGTCCGATGCTGCATCTGTCCCCTGCTGGCTCCAAGACTGAGAACCGAGCGATCAAACACTGCTGTTCACTTGGTTCTCAGGGTTCCCTGAGCAGAGAGCTGGCGACTGTCAGGATCTGCTGTCTGCTCTGCCCCCCCCCCCCCACTCACTGGAGCGTTGGGCTGTGGAGGGGGTGGGAGCATCTCAGGCTCCCAGCGGCTCTCCGAGAAGCTGAGCCGGGTGCCGGTCCAGGCATGTGGGCGGATCTCGACCATATGGTGACGATCTTTCTCGAGCCTGGACTTGCTCTGTGACGTCAGCCGACAGCGCGCTTCGGCCTACTGTCTGCTGAAAACGGGTCACAGAAGTTTGGCTGCAATTCTGCTTTAAACAACTCCAAAAATTTGCCCGATTGTATAATTAGGTGTACTACATTTTGCTTTTTGATTTAACGCCGCAGCAATAACTGTATTCAATTTGGAAACAAAGTGCCACGCTTACCTTCTCAAACTTTATTTTATTTTTTTATAAAATTTCATACACTACATGGCCAGAAGTTTGTGGACACCTGGCCATTTCACTTACACAAGACTGTTGGAAATAATTTTGGACATTGGACATTAATATGAAGTTGGCCTCTTTTTTGCGGCTACAACAGCCGCCCTCCTGCTGCAAAGAGGCTTTCCACAATATTTTGACGTTCATCTGTTGGAATTTGTGCCCATTCAGCCAAAAACTGATGTTGGAGAAGACTTGGCTTACAATCAGCATTTCAGTTAATCCCAAAGCTGATCAGAGGTCAGGGCTCTGCGCAGGCCACAGAGGTTCCACCACACCAAACCCATCAAGCCATGTCTTTATGGAGCTGGCTTTGTGCAGTCATACAAGAAAAGGGCCTTCCCCAAACTGTTGCCACATGTTGCCACAATTGTCTAAAATGTTTCTGCATACTGTAACATTAACTGTACACCTTCACTGGACTATTCGGAGGGGTATCCACATATATTTGGCCATGTTGTGCACATATCTTATAAAGCTAATTTTGTTGGGCCGGGAAATGAGTAGATCAACTGCTACTCTGAAGGTTGCATAACTCAAATTATAGCTATTACGGAACTTGGGTTAAATTGGGTGATGCTGATTGTGCAACTGCACCCACAGGCAAATAAACATTGCATATAGATATAGTGATGGTATACAGACTCTTCATGGCTAGTGTTTGTTCAGACAAGTCTATGTTTGATTTGTCGGCAGTTTGGCCAAACTTGCCAAAAATCTGCAAAAACGCTGAATCCTATTCTGAATACCATGGAGGTTAACACTGATCAAAATGGGGTGCACACACCCCACTATTACCGGTAAAAGACAGATTCCCGGCTACAGAAGTTTCAGTTCATCATCAGACATCCCAAGTGACTAATCTGAACATTGACATCACCCAGGACTCCCAGTAATAAGTTTAACAAATGCAATTGGGAATGTGCAATTTAAAGTGGGGCGCCCCTTAAAAAAATTTTTTTAAAAGTCAGCAGCTACAAATACTGCAGCTGCTGACTTTTAATAAATCGGGCACTTACCTGTCTCAGGGTCCAGCGATGCGGGGGAACGAAGCCCCCCCCCCCCTCGTTCCCCGCTCTGTTTGCGGCGCCAGCATTCTTACTGTGGGCACCCGGCTGTGGCTTCACAACTGGGCACCCACTGCGCATGCGCGAGCGGCGCGCCGTGATACGCCGCGCACTCATCTGGGACCTGTCACGTGTCCCAGATGACTGACTGCGGCGAGGGGAAGTGACGTCAGTGCCCGGGCACTGAAGGAGGCAGACTAGGAGGGACCCCCTAGCAACAGGCATTTAGAGGTGAGTAAAACATTTTTTTTTTTTCCAATTATTATTATTTTTTTATTTATTATTTAATGAATTTTAAGCTATTTTGTTTTTTTTGGTGGAAACACCACTTTAAGCTCTGTTCACACTGCTGCAACACGGGATCTGACTTGTAAGACCCCCAAGTTGCATGACATGTCAAATGCAAGGTTTCCCTATGAGAGCCGTCTTAACTGATGCTACACAAGTTGCTCTGACTTTAGAACAGGTTCCGCACTACTTTGGTTCGACTTGGGTGCAATTTCAGCCCTTATAGAAGCTGCTAAATAGAATCAAAGTCAGAAGGAAGTTGCAGGTCAAAGGCGTAGGCAAAGAGATACTACGACTTTGCTGTCACAGCAGTGTGAACCGAGCCTTAGCGGCAGGATACAGATCGGTGACAGGTCATATAAAAGTATGTTGAATACCCAACTGAACATCGCGAATGACACAGATTTACTTCTAGGGACATTATTAAACTTTATTTTAGAAGCCAGTGTTTTTTTTTCAATTAAATAATTAATTATTTTTTAATTAATATTTTTTGTTTTACTTTGAGGATGGGTATTATTGTACTTCTGTACTAATTCCCCTGAGAGGGGCAGATTTCTGCTCATCCCCCTCATTGTAAAAGGAGACTTCCAGATTTCACCATAAATCCCCCTCTATTGCGACCACTTTCTTTTTGGGGCCTAGAGAGGTGGGAAAAGGAGGTCCTTTTCCCTCAACAATGGGAGGTTTTGCCGGCACCAGCATCCCTTGCAAGGTACCACCCCCAATGTTGAAAGACTTGTGGCTTAATATGGTGCAGAAAAGGGGTGCTGAACGATCACTGCCCTCCCTTTCCTGGACATCCAGGAGAAAAAAGGGAAATAAACGTTGATTTCTTCTTAAAGGGGTTTGTAAACCCTGTTTTTTCTTTTTATTTTAAATGACAAACATGTTATACTTTCCTCCACTGTGCAGTTCGTTTTGCACAGAGTGGCCCCAAACCTGCTCTTCTGGGGTTCCACGGCGGCGCTGGTGGCTCCTCCCCACATCGAGTGTAAACATTGGAGAAGCGATCTCCTTGGTGAAGGAGGGTGCGCTCCCAATTCCCGCATCTGTCTATTCACACAGAATGCAGGACTCTATCCCGCCCCTGTCAATGGATTTGATTGACAGCAGCGGGAGACAATGGCTGCGCTGCTATCAATCTATCCAATCGGGACACAAAAGACACCAGCTTCAGATGGTGTGCTCGTTCCTGGACAGAGAAGGACAGTGTCCAGGTAATTAAAACTGGGGGGGTGGGGCTGGGGGGCTGCAGCACTAAAAAAAGGTTTTTCACCTTAATGCATAGAATGCATTAAGGTGAAAAAGCATGAGTGTTCACAACCCCTTTAAGGTAGAAGTACAGCCAAAGCTTGTTTCACTGTACTTCTCCTGTGGATCATAGGAGTGCAGTTCATTCTGCACTCCTGCGACCGTTTTCAGCTGAAGCCCGCTGTCGGCTGATATCACAGTCGGTCCAAGCTCGGGCAAGATCGCGACAATGAAGTCGGGATCCGCCCCCAAGCCTGGACCGGCACCCAGCGCAGCCTCTTAGTGAGATGCGGAGAGCCTGAGCCGGCTGCTCCTGCCCCCTCTGCAGCCCAACACGCCAGTGAGCAAGAAGGGCAGAGCAGACAGCTCTCTGCTTAGGAAACCAAGTGAACCGAGTGGTCGTGGTGTTTGATCGCTCGGTTCTCAGTCTTGCAGCCGGCGGAGGACAGATACAGCATCGGACCAATGCTTCATCCACCTAGGCAAGTACGATTCTGCAAAAAAAAAACAAAAAAAATAAAAAAAAACATACTTCTCTTTTAATATACCAACCAGATCCTTATCCAGGCATGCAGCCCGAGTAGCCAGTAAAGTGGCGAGGTGTGTATTCTCCCCCATTCCTGTACCATACCAGGCTGCATGCCTTTCAACATTGAAGGGGAACCTTGCAAGTCTCTCTTTGCACTGTTGGGGGCAAGGACTCCTTCCCCACCTGAGGTGCCCCAAACAAGGGGTAGTGATAAAGTGATAAAGGGGGAAACTATGGGGGAAATGTACCCCCCCCCCCCCCCGGCACTGTTCACAATGAATTTAGAATTTTACGTAACATGAACAGCAATTCTATTAATGGCCCAGATACAGAATTACAGACATTCTAGCAGGTTATACTGCTAGCAGCAGCACCCAGGGAACGTTCAGCCGTCACTCAGCACGCACTCTAGAAGTGCAGAGTGAGCTCAAACAGCGAACGCATGTTTATACGACACAACCCGACCGGCCACGTGCATGACATTCTTTCCTGATGAGTCGTCCTGTGATTGTGCTGGAAACCTAGAAAGAAACAGCCTTCTCCACACGCAAACCCACATTTCCTTGAAACCTCCTTCCCAAGTGAGACAAAATACCGTAATAAGACCTTTAATTACAAATTTATATAGATAGGGATCTGGGCAGAGGCACATGTATTATTGCAGATGGAGTTTGTGAGGGTTGGCCGGCAACTCATACTGATCCAGTTTATTTCAGCTACTGTCAGAATTCATATTACGACTAAATGCAGACCGTCCACTATGTACCGCTCTAAGCGCATTAGCTGCTTGGCTTTGGCTGCAATACTTTGAGTTACTGACTTGGAACAAGCATGTATATTAGAAAGTTGGGGAGATAATAGAACTCCTCCTAATCCATGTAAACACTGGAGATGCTGCATCACCATAAGATTCAGGCAACTAAGCTCCCGTACACATGGTTAGAAATTCCGACCACAAAATCCGTCTGATTTTTTTCGACGGATTTTGTCCGAAAAACTGGTGTTGCATACACACGGTGGGACAAAGTTGTGGGAAAATCCAATCGTTCCGAACGTGGTGACATTCGTTGCGTACTACGGAACTACGTAGAGGCTAGTAGCCAATAGCTTTGGTCTCGTAATTTGATCTTAGCATGTGTGGCACTTTGTCCGTCGGAATTCCCTACACACGATCGGAAAAAGTCCAATCGGATTTTGTTGTCGTAAAATTTGAGATCTTGCTCCGACGGAAAAAGCCCGCTAGAGCCCACACACGATCAAATTTTCCGACAACATAATCCAATCTGACTTTTTCCATCGGAATACCCGATCGTGTGTACGGGGCATAACAGTTTCAGAAGGAGAGGTCTGGTGTGCGTAGCCTATCCCGGCACATGGCACGGTTTACTTGCCAATTTATCAAGTTCTATTGGCCGCAGCACAGTGCGAGGTGATGGATTGCGCCACACTGTGGTACGCTGAAAAAACTACTGTAAGTCAAAGTGTTTTTAAGCGCACACCACTGAAATGGGGTGGTGTGCACTGGTCTCATAGGAGACAGAGAATTTTGCCTCCTCTTGCTTTGGGACTACACTGGGCAGCCTTGCCCTGGTGTCAACAGGCCCTAGAACCCAACGCTAGGTTCCATCAGTAAAGATATCCGAATTCCTTCACAACTGTAGAAGGAAATAAAAACAGCTTTCCCTGAAATATTCACCTTCCCTCTGGAAAGAACCATCCCATAGGGATGCTCTTCTTCCAGGCTGCATGACAGCAAATGCCATTCAATCCACCCAGAGTATGTTTACATTATTAAGGACACTCGCCAACATATTAGCACCCACCCATGGCGGCCACAACTTGAAGTCTGGGCTTCAGGAGACTTCTCCAGGGAACAGCGCCCACACATAAGTGCCATTCTTTGCAAAATAAGAGAAGTGCCCACTACTAAAGAGAAGTAAGAGGGCCGTGCTTTGTTACATAACCATCTGGAGTTCTCCAGAAATTTATGTCTGGTGGGAAGGATGCATGTGCAGTTGGAGTCAGGATTTAATGAAAAGACCTTATCCAAAAAGCAATACGAAGTAGTCTCTAATTACATGTCTTCAAAAACCTTTCTTCCCAAGACCCCTTTCATACTGGGGCGGGTTTCAGGCGCTTTAGCGCTAGAAATATCCTCTGCAAAGCGCCTGAAAATGGCCACCCATTCATTCCAGTGTGTCTTTTCACACTGGGGCGGTGCGCTTGCGGGACGTTCTGAAAAGTCCAGCAAAAGTCCAGCAAGCAGCATCTTTGGGTGGGTTGGGATTATTTAGCGCTCCCAAAACGCCCTGCCCATTGGAATGAATGAGCAGCGTGATCAAAGTGCCTTAAAAGCATGCAAAACTGGATTTTTTTACTTTTTTTTGGCACTAATGGCCAGCACTTTCAGTGTGAAAGTGGCCTTAAAGTAAAAATGGCACCCCCATGTTATTATTATACAGGATTTATATAGCGCCAACAGTTTGCGCATCGCTTTACAACGCGGGGACAGACCGAACAGTTACAATACAATTCAATACATGAGGAATCAGAGAGCCCTGCTCGTTAGAGCTTACAATCTAGGGGGGTCAAGTGAATTTCTTCCAGTCTCCTCTAAACCACTGGCTGCCAAAATCATCAACCATCTGTCAACAAAGTTGGCATACAGTACAAGAAGGCTGTCGTTGTACAAGTATATCCAGAGCTCCCAGAAGGGTTTGCACTTGTTCTCTTGTTCCTCTACCACAACCTCTAGAGCAGGTCTCAAACAAAAGGCCCGCCAGGTCATTTCATGTGGCCTTTGCAACTTTCTTGCAGCTGCTGCACCCACCTGGTCTCCGTCCCCGACTTGTCGCAGCAGTTGGAAGCAGAGAGGAGGACAGAACTCTTCTGCCACATCCTGTGCTTCTTCGTGCAGCTGCCTGCAGAAAGCCACCCCTCTGCCACCCTATCTTTCCCCCCCACGCCCCATCTCTGCAGTTGGCAACAGAGAGGTCTTACAGATACAACCGGTCTTTTGAGAGCAACCATTATGCTGATGCGGCCAGCAATGAAATAGAGAGAGTGCAAGAGGATAGGACTCCTCAGCCACATCCTGTGCTTCTTCGTGCAGCCACAGAGAGGCTCGTCTTTCCCACCCCTACCCCCAATCTCAGCAGTCAGCAGCAGAGAGGACAGATCTCCTCCTACAGATCATGCACCTCTCTGTGCAGCTGTAGCACCCGATCATCTCCACCTCCCCTGGTCTTCGCATTCAACAGACTCCAGCAGCTGACTCCAGCCCTTCTCTGGTCCTCCTCCAGACCCTGCACTTTCTTCTTCCCAATGCCCTCCCCACAGCAGAACAAGGTAAAGGGGAGGGGGGTGCACTGTGAAGGGGGAGTGGGGGACTCTTGACTTCTAATGGCGGGGGGGGGGCTCTTGACATCTGATGTTAAGCCCTGTACACAGGGGCCAAAAGCCGGCATCGGCCAGTTCAATAAAAAACGTACGACATTCGGCCCCATATGTGTATGCCAGGCAGTCGGACAGAAGCTTGCTTCTGTCAGATGAGCATACTGGTAAACCAGCAGCCGACTGGCTCCCGATCAGCACTCACAGTGAATGGCTGAGAGCGCTGACTGGAGTGTTCTAGCGGGGGGTCCGTCCCCCTGTTAGAATATAACAGCTCAGTGGGGGAGATCGATGTACTACCGTTGCATCGTTAGTACAGCGGCTTCGCCTGGAGCGGACAATTTTTTTTTTTTTTCGTTCAACCCAGAAAAATCATAGTGTATACCAGGCTTAAGGGGGTTGGGGTGTTCTAGACATCTAGTCTTACAGATACAAGCAGCCTTTTGAGAGCAGCCATTATGCTGATGTGGCCTGCGATGAAATAGAGAGTGTGCAAGAGACACAAGAATCAACTCATATGTCCATTTGCGGGCTGACAGTCAAAAAAAAATATAGGAATATGATAAATGTATTCTTGTAAGGGTCCTTCTACATGGGCTTTCTGCCCAGCGGCCTGCGCTTTGCTCAGTGGGGGGATAGATCCGCTGATCCCCACTGAGCGGGCGGGTGACAGGTCCGTCTCCGCTCAATGTGCGGAGATGGACCTCTCAGAGCTCCACTCTCCTCTATCCCAACCAATCTGATCCCCTGGACGGATAGAAAATAGGGTTTCCATCTGCCTGGATTTCAGGGACCAAATCGGATAGCGGCGAATTTTAGCGGACACGTCACTGCTGACATCCGCCGCTCCATAGGGCTGAATGGAGCATCCGATGAGGTCCGTCTGAAAATGTGACAGGCGGACCTGATCGGAAAGCCTGTGTGAAAGGGGCCTTATTAAGCCCATCTGCACGGTTCGATGCAAAGGACTGTTTTTACTGGCAGTACAGGTATAAAACAGTGCTGCAGTTCTATGAACTGTACAACAATGAACCATAAACGTAACGGACACCACCTGATGAGACAAAAGCACACTTGTCCTTTAAAGTAAACCTGTCAGCTTCTACAAAGTGTTTAAATAATAACGGAAAAGCGTAGACATGCCTATGTTTATCAAACCAAATCCTATGTGCCTGGGGAGGACCTCGGATCCCAGGCCCAGCTATATACAGAGTCTGGACTTTGTGCCGTCACCAGCTCAAATGTATAACAGTTTAATGGCAGAGCATCCACTGGCCAATGAGGATCACGCATTGGGCTGATAAACGATAAGCAAAATCATTGGATTGTTAGTTTTTAGGACCCGATGGTGAAGGAATAAGACTCCGGAGATATTTCATAGGGTCTGGCAGCCCTGGATTTGTTATGTTATCCAGGTCTGCCTCTACTGAGGTTTCAAATCATGACATAACTTATGACGGAACACCATTATTTGCTATATTAGGTAACATTCAAGGCATTCGTGTTTGAACTGCCTGTTTTCCTTTCTTCAGTGTTATGATTCATATTTTTTTTGGTGTCCTATAATTTAGAATGAATAAAACCTTTAAAACAAAGAAACAAGGGAAGCACATGTATTATTACTCACTCTGGTCTAATTTATATGCACATAGAGACTGTATTAAAAGAACTGTTAACCACTTGCTTACTGGGCACTTAAACCCGTTTCCTGCCCAGACCAATTTTCAGCTTTCAGCGCTGATGCACTTTGAATGACAATTGCGCGGTCATAAAACACTGTACCCAAATTAAATTTGTATAATTTTTTCCACACAAATAGAGCTTTCTTTTGATGGTATTTGATCACAGCTGGGATTTTTATTTTTTGCTAAACAAACAAAAACAGATGGAAAATCTTTGAAAAAAAATAAAAATAAAAAACATAGTTTGTTATAAAATTTTGCAAACAGGTCATTTTTCTCCTTCATTGATATGGGCTGATGAGGCGGCACTGGTGGGCAATGTTAAGACGGCACTGATAGGCACAGATAAGGTGGTACTGATGGGCACAGGTAAGGCGGCTCTGATGGCCACTGATGTGTGGCCTGATAGGTGGCACCGATAAGTAACTGATAGGTGGCACTGATGGGCACTGGTAGGTGACACTGCTGGGCACTGATGTGCAGCACTGTTGATGAGGCACTGATTGTGGGCATTGATAGGTGGCACTGTGGGCACTGATGGGTGGCGCACTGATGGGCGGCACTGTTGTCTACCGTTAGGTGGCACAGGTGGGCACTGAGGAGCTGGCGGCAGCTCTCCGTGATCGGGACTGATATCCCTCTCACGGCCACCGGTGATCGGCTTTTTTTTTTCTCCTCACGCTATCAGCGTGAGAAAAAATATCCGATTGCCGGCTCTCTTTACATCACATGATCTGCTGTCAATGGCTGACAGCTGATCACGTGGTAAGAGTCGGGATCGACTCCTTACTCCAATCTATGATCCAGCAAGTCTCAGAATCGCTGATCACAGGGCGTGCGCAGGCCGCTCAGTCATGGGAGGACGTCAATAGGCATACTCCCGGCAAAGCAGGTCCGCGCTGTAGCCGTCATTCGGCTATAGCGTGGATCTGAAGTAGTTAAAGGCCAACTTAACAGTTTGAAACTTTAAAATGGACATTTCATGTGCATCAAAAAAGTGTGCAGACTTATAGTTAGTTTTATTTAGAAAGCAGCCACAGCCTCAGTAGAAAAGCCAATCCCCTGGAAGGACCCTTTCTTTCCGATTGGAAGCATTGTCGAATTCAGACTTTTTTCAACCAGGGAGCCTTGAGGTTTAGTCAGGGGTGCGTGAGCAAAATGCCTAAAAATGTCCCAAACATTCTACACGTTGGGTGGATCAAGCCTGCCTTTCAGTTACACAAAGCCACAGGTTTTCATCTTGCACCATTACAAACTTCTGCAACCTTCGAAGCCACCGGCGTCTGAACCAATGATGTCAATCAATAAGGAGGAAGCCGGGCGCATGCACAGCATCCTTGTTTGCCCCTCCCCTGCCCCTCTTTGTCAGCCCTGGGGTCACATTAGCTGAGTGAGGGAGAGAAACTGAGGGAAAAGAGAAACACTGAATACTAGTCCAGTGTGTAAAGGTGTGTTTGCTTTGGAAAAATAAATTAACTCTAATGTTGGGTGTCCTTGATGTCCTAGAACAGGGGTATGCAATTAGCGGACCCCCAGCTGTTGCAAAACTACAAGTCTCATCATACCTCTGGGTGTTATGCTTGTGGCTGTCAGAGTCTTGCTGTGCCTCATGGGACTTGTAGTTCTGCAACAGCTGGAGGTCCGCTAATTGCGTATCCCTGTCCTAGAATGTCCTACATTTTTTAATTGGGTGCTCCAAGATTGTGCATCATTTTTAAACTGTGCCTTGAATTTAAAAAAAAGTTGAAACACTGGCCTGATTGGACACTATCAGGTTCAGACTCCAGAACCATCCCACTCTACCTAAAAATCTCACCACACCAGGCACCCCAACAGGACATGCCAGACCACCGACACACATTAAAAGGGAAAGACCATGACAGCAACCCTCAAAACAAGTCACCAGCGGCAGCTCCCATAACCCAATTTCACCAAAATCCTTTAAAAAAACATTTTTTGTATAAAATGCGTACAGCAGAAAAGCTTTCAAGTCCCTTTGTGACCAACAAGAGGCCAAAAAAATCACAGATACGACACACAAATCAGAGATTCTCTACAAGGTCAAGAGTACAACCAGAAAACAGACTTCTGTGTGATGTTTCCACACCATCCACCATTAGTGAGCACACAAAGCCTCTTACCAGAAAATATGGACCCTCCAAGAACTGAGTGGTCAACAAGAGGCAAAAAAATTCAAGACACATCACTAATCTGTGAAAGTCAAGCAAGGTCCTCCAAGTCCATTCCCAGGCAGAGGTGTACAGGCAGTCCCCGAGTTACATCGGACTCCTACTTACAAACTGAGGGTGACAAGAGTGAGAAGAAATCTACCCCTAGAAGGGAAATTCACTCCTGTAGGAGTAATCATGGGGGAAAAAAAAAAAGTGGTCTCCACTGAAGCTTTATCACCAGTCCTTGTTTCCACTACAACCAAAAATGATCAAAATCCAACTGTCACAGGGACAGCAAGTGAGGTGAAATCTTCTGAACAGGGGCACAGACAGCAAAACAAACATTACAGGGGTGTTAACCCTTCCCTATGCTATCCAAACAAAGGTAAAAAAATAATTTTTGGGCTGGAGTTGCACTTAAAAATGTACCTTAAAGTGGTGCTTCCCCCCAAAAATAGAAAAAAATTGCTGAAAATTCCTAAAAATATGGAAAAAAAAAAAAAAAAAGTAACTTACCTCTAAATGCCTGTTGCTAGGGGTCCCTCGTAGTCTGCCCCCTTCAGTGCACGGGCTGGTGACATCACTTCCCCTCGGCGCAGTCAGTCATCTGGGACACGTGACAGGTCCCAGATGACTGTGCGGCGTATCACGACGCACGCCGCCGCTCGCGCATGCGCAGTGGGTGCCTGGCTGTGAAGCCACAGCCCGGTGCTCACAGTAAGAATGCCGGCGCCACGAGCGGAGCAGGGAATGAGGGGGGGGGCTTTGTTCCCCCGCATCGCTGGACCCTGGAACAGGTAAGTGTCCGATTATTAAAAGTCAGCAGCTGCAGTATTTGTAGCTGCTGACTTTTACGTTTTTGTTTTAAGGGGCGCCCCACTTTGAAAACAAACCTACAGAACCTATCTTGTTTGTAACCTGGGGACCGCCTGTACTGCATAAGCTCTATCCGGTGCTTGCCAATATAAAACAGAAGCCAGGACCTTACCTATTCAGCATCAGATTAGGAGCAACACTCTTTCTTGGGAAGCTTTTTGAAGGCTGGGACAATTAAAGCGAGAGTAGATTCCCTTGGTTGATCTCTACCTATAGGTAAGCCTATAATAAGGCTTACCTATACATACAGTAAATATCTCCTAAACATGCACCGTTTTATTGTGAATATGCCAGAGACGTTACCGTCGCGTGTGCTCTGAAGGAACTGTATAACTGTGCCATTCCTTCAGAGCTCTGTGCCGTGAACAGCGTGATAGCATTGCAACTCATCCAGTCAAAGTACCAGAGTCTGCCAACCTGGAAGAAAGACCAGGTGAAGATGGAAGCCTTGGCAGCGGTGACAGCGCGCGGCACTGGTGGGCTTTATTTTAAACACTGAGCGCTTTTGAAGAGCTTTCCAATCATTTCAATGGAGAGGGGCGTTTTTTCACCGCTCTGCCTCAGTGTGAAAGCATTCATTGATTTTAATTGAAATAGTTTTTCGTAAGCTTTTCAGGCGCTTTATTTAGTGTGAAAGCGCCTGAAAAGAGCCTCAGTGTGAAAGAGGTCTTAAGGGAAGTTTCACATAATGTGCTAGTATTGCCTCGTTTCCACTGAGCGGATCGGTTCGGTACGCTATTTTCAGTGTTTCCATTATGAAAGCGGCCCATACAACCGAACCATACCGCACCATTCAGGGTCCTGCTTCAGATGTGGGGCCATAGAAAATGGAACGGTTTGGCGGACAGAAAAACGGCTGCCAATCAGTGTGAGGCCACACTAGGCATTTTTTCTAAACCCCGTATGGACCCCGGTGGTCCGACTTGCAGTGGAAATGCTCACCTGAATAGGCCGGACCATTCTAACCCTTCCAAACTGTACCGAACCGAACCGATCCGCTCAGTGGAAACGAGGCATTAGTGATGCTTACTAGCACATTATAACATTACCTTGCAGGAGGAACGTATTTTTTTTCTTTACAGAGTTTACTACTGCTTTAAATCAATATTATGGTCTCTGACTTGATCACACAATTTGCACCCAGGAAATAAGAGTATTTTATAGACAAAGCATGTTCTGTTTTTAATATGACATTAGAAACTTTAAAGCCATAACATTAAAAAAGATAAGGCAAAAATAACAAAAAAATAAAACTAGACATGATCAGTGCTGTGGTTAATACACTAAACTTTGAGATTAAAGATTACTAGGCTTATATTTTAGATATCCAAGAAATCTTCAATTACACCCATGCTTGGAGCGGCTCTAACCTAACCAATAGCAGCTTACACAATTTGTTGACATTCAGATTCAAAAGATATTACAGCATAAAGCAAAAAAACGCAGCACTCAAAATACATATAAATAGTGCTTATTTAAATAATAATTCTGAATCCTCCAAAAGTCCCAATAAAAAGTCCAAAGTGCTTGTAACTGTATAATTTTTCCTTTGTTATTTATGTTTTGAAAAACTAATGAAAATCTTGAAAGTTAAAAAAAAAAAGTCCAAAGTGCCTAGAAAGCATACTTCAGTGTAATGTTTCCACACGATCCACCATTAGTGAGCACACAAAGCCTCTTACCAGAATGTAGCACAGAGGGGACAAGTATGGGAGGCCAATGTAATATTCGATTCTAAAAAAATAGGACTACAAGGGTTAAAGCGGTAGTAAACCAGACAAAAAAAAAAAAAGGACGGAAACCCTGCCGGTTTATGCCATAATGTGCTAGTTGAGTACATGTGAGGGTTTGATGCCTCTAGACCGCTGGAGGGGGAAGTATGGTTGCCACCTAATCCCTTTAAACCCAAACACATATTAATTACACGGGTTCTGTGGCTGATTAAGGTGGTAATTAAACTCACTTGTTGCCTTATCTTCATTTAATTAGCCTCAGAACCTGTGTAATTCAAAGGTGTTCAGGTTTAAAAGGGATGAGGTGGCAACTCTTATGCCCCGTACACACGATCGGATTTTCCGATAACAAATGTTGGATGTGAGCTTGTTGGCGGAAAGTCTGACTGTGTGTATGCTCCATCGAACATTGTGCACCAGTTTTAGTAAATCTCACCCACCCTGTGCACATTTGTGTGGGTGTTAATATACACTTTTGTGGTTCACATGGCGTTTAGTTTTTGCACACTATGGGATCAGGAAAAATAAATAAATCTTTCCCCAGAAGTCTTACTGGAAAGGTAGTGACATCAAGCCCTTCGACTTGGAAGAAGAGGGTATAAATGTTTAACTTTTTCTTACATTTACTTTTTCTTACAAGTACCTATATGCAGCAAAAGAGGAGGTCCAGGTCTATTAAGTGGACCTTGCATTTTACAGCAAGGTCAACATTAATTGTTTCGCAATGGTGTGCTGTGGGGGCACCTGGTGCTGTGGGGGCACCTGAGCCGAGTCACAGCTCCCTGTGCCAATTCAGACACGCCCCCCCCCATTTCGGCCCCATCCCCTCTATCTCTCCTGGTTGGCTAACTGACTTTGATTGACAGCAGTGGGAACCAATGGCACCGCTGCTGTGTCTTAACCAATCAGGAGGAGAGTCCCAGATGGCTGAGGCACTTATGGACATCGCTGGACAGAGATGGTGCTCAGGTAAGTATTAGCGGGGCCGAGGGGGGCTGCTGCACACAGGAGTTTTTTTTTATCTGAATGCATTCAGAAAAAAAACCTTCCGACTTTAAAACCCTTCAATCCTTTGTTAGGATAGATAGTGTGCTTGAGTAGTTTACAACTGATTATGAAGCTCTTTCAGCACCGTACAGATGGAGTTAAATATGGTGTACATTATTCGCTAGCCCCCCTCCTTTAAAGCGGATCTTCACTGCATTTGAGCACCACAAACCAAAAACTCTATTTAAATCACTTTTAATATTCAAAGCAAACTTCCCCATCCATTCGTGTCTTGATGCTTTATTTTGTTGAGAATTCACTTTGAAAAACAACCCCGTAGCATTTCTGGCCTGTGTGCCCCCCCCATACACCTGGATAGGAGGGCACTAAAAGAAAAAAATTATTAAATTTAAACTAAAGATTAAAGTAAACTTTGGCATCGCATGGGCAAACCACAGGTTAACTTTTGATAAAAAACTTTTATTTTTATTCCTAATTTTTAGCACAGACTGTAAGTTCATCCCAAAACCTACTGGTGATATCTAAAATAGAAATAGAAATAAAGCGCAGCGCTAAACTAATCTACCCCCTGCAAGTCCGTCTGAACAATACAAGCTGCCTATAGAGTCCTATGTATAGCTCTGCACCAAAGAAACAACTAAATATATATTTTTTCTATTATTTTTAGGTATGCTGTGTGAATGGGAACACATACATATAGTGGATTGCAGGAAAGAAATTTGCACCATGTACGGCCGGCCTAAGATAGTCACAATAGACCGCGACATGGCAGTTTGCAGGGCTTAGGCAGGCACATACATGGTTAAAATCTCGGGTGGTTCAGCAGGAACCAGCTGATATTCGAACTGTGCATGGGCAAGCTAAATGTACCAAGCTGATTGATCAACAAGCATGCCGGGTTTTGCCTGCGATTACCGCTAGTGGCTGCTATAGCTTCTAGCAAAAATCACTGTCTTCTCCTGGCAGAGACGGCTTCCCCCCACCAGGAGAAGACAATGGCCCGGCATGAGGGATTCCTGCATCAAAACTGTCTGTGTTGATGGGGGAATTGAGCAAACTTTATCCCTGCAACCCATGGTTGCAGGAAAGAAAGTTGCTTTGTGTATGGCCAGCCCTAAGATCAGGGAAAATCAAGCCCTAGGATAAAAAAGTGGAACTAAACTAGAGCAGGGGAACATCAGAGGCATGTCTGGGTAATACAGACAACCAGAGGCATCTTATGGTTTCTGCTCTGAGGAAGGACTGTTTACAGCATAGGTTCCTTTAATATTATTACAAGAAAGAATATGGCTCCCTCTGCTGAGAATATACAAAAGCTACACTTTAATTTATTTCTAGTCAGAGTATTGATTGTCAATCCAACACAGTGTCACTAATTCTCTATTGAAGAACAGTAAATAGTTACGTGGTCACCATAGAGCCCTATCAGCCCCATGCTGTGCTGTATACAGTGCTCAATACTTTTTATATGGTATGACGAGGGCTTGTAAGAACACAGCAATGGCAGTGAATGTGTTAAGCCTGCAGATATCCTTATGTGGATGGCTGTTAAATTTTCTTGAAACAAAACAATAGTTCTGTGTGCTGCATTCTTTCCAAATGACTCCAGCATTCTCCTGTTTCTTGACAACCTGAAAGGAGGTGCCGTAGATCCACATCTGTAGAACGAACAGACAGAAGGGACTAATATTACACAAGACCTAGACCCCATGGTGTCACTGCATTGCCAGCGCTCAATAAAGCAGCATGCTGGGTGTAACTGGGGCTCATGAACTTGTAAGCCTACTCCTTAACACAGGGATTCATTTCTGAGGAAAGCATTTAAAGAAAATCCTGAAGTAAAATGCACGGTCCATATACTAAATCAGTAAGGTAGGGTAAAAAAAATAAAAAAAAATAAAAGTTAATGTTATATACTTGCCTTACCCCTGTTTTTTGCATTGCCAAAAACTTTAAAAGGGGGGAGGGCTCCTTCCAACACAATCCTGGAAATAATAAGGATCCCATATCTCATTAGAAGATGCTCCTGTATTAGAGTATGTCCTCTTGCAAGATTTGGCATGCTTAGGCCCTTTGGTCCAGGTCACAGCAAGTTTTGTTACCATCCATTGTATTGCACATTGGCATTACTATTTATTTCCCCCTCTGTGCCTTTTGTCACTGCCCTTTATGTGTGTATCCTTTTTCACTTACCAAGGATGGTAGGATGTGGGTCTTCTGGCCTGCCCTGAAGTTTTATAGCAGCTTGAGTCAGAGCTGGATCCATCTACAGGGCAAACTAGGCAAGAGCCTAGAGTCAGGTGGATGCCCTAGGTACCTAGCTGCAATCTTCAGTCACTGAATAAACCAGGGATAGTGCAAACTGGTTAAAGCTCTGCACTTAGGGATGTAAAGCGGAGAAGACTCTTTTGGTTTGGGCTCCCGCAAACTTGCTTCCAATTCCTCGTCCTAACACCCATTAGCAGGCTCAATTCGTTTGCTTTCCATCAGATAACATTACTGTGTCCGCTGCGAGTCTCAATCTATCTTGTAAAGGCCGTTAATCGGCTTCTCCATCAGTCAAGAAGCCTCTCCTGGCACAGGCCTTATGCGAGGACACTATCTTGGCTAGAAGACTATGTGGTCAGCTTCAGCTAGCAATGAGGAGAGGGGTCAGCTAATTGTTTTGGCTAGGTGGACCAGAGTGCCTTACACCTGTCAGCAATCTTCCACCCACGGAGAGTCAGGGAGGGCCATCATTTTAGGAAAGGGACCTTGACACACCGGGGAAGATATACTAAGGCCAAGTTCACACTGGTACGAAACGACAGTTGTACCACTTTGGATCCGACTTTGCCCTGCGACTTGAAGTCTGACATGCATCTGACTTCAATGAACAGGGATCCGACTTTAAACCAAGACAATACCAGGAACTGTGTCTGGTATGAATTTTTAGGGGGGAACTCCACGCACAATGTAAAAAAAAAACAACATGGGTTCCCCCTCAAGAGCATACCAGGCCATTCGGTCATAAAAACAGCATACCATACCCCCCTGAACCGTACCAGGCAGCATGCCCTCAACATGGGGGGTGGGTGCATCCCCCCACCCCAAAGCACCTTGTCCCCCCATGTTGATGAGGACAAGGGCCTCTTCCCGACAACCCTGGCCGTTGGTTACCGGGGTCTGCGGGCGGCTTATCAGAATCTGGAAGCCCCCTATGTGAATGAGTATGGGGTACATTGTACCCCTACCCATTCACCTAAAAAAAGTGTAAAAAATAAAAAAACACATTACACAGGTATTTAAAGTAATTTATTAGGCAGCTCCGATGTCTCTTCCGATCTGTTCTCTCTTCTCCAGCTCTTCTGTGTCCTCCGCTGACGTCTTCTGCCTCTGTTGGTTCTTCTCTACTCTCTCTCTGGTTCTTCTGCCGCGTCTCCTCCGCTATCTTCTTGCTCTTTTGCCCGGTCTTCTTCGGTGTCTTTACCCTCTGTTTTTCTTCCGATGTTGACTCAACGCTCTCTCCCGCTCTAATACCGGGTGCGCGGTGTGCCACTACTTGTATTAGCATGGGGCGGGGTCACCGGCTTTCAGGTTTTATTGTCAAAGCTTAATTAAACAAGCTAAAGTTGGAAGCCAATTGGTTACTATGCACAGCTGCCCCAGAGAGTCTGTTGCGTACCAGTTTTAGTAAATCTCACCCACCCTGTGCACTTTGTGGGTGCTCATATACACTTTTTTGGTTCACATGGTGTTTAGTTTTTGCACACTATGGGATCAGGAAAAATAAATAAAATCTTTCCCCAGAAGTCTTACTGAAAAGATAGTGACATCGAACCCTTCGACGTGGAAGAAGAGGGTATAAATGTTTAACTTTTTCTTACATTTTTCAAGTACCTATATGCAGCAAAAGAGGGGGTCCAGGTCTTGTAAGTGGACCTTGCATTTTACAGCAAGGTCAACATTAATTGTTTTATAGTAGCTCGAGTCAGAGCTTTATCATCTACAGGGCAAACTAGGTAGCAGCCTGGGCCTGGTCGATGCCCAGGGTGCCTAGCTACAATCTTCAGCCTCTCAATAAACCAGGGGATGGTGCAAAACTGGTCAAAGCTTGCAATTGCCCATCACGTAATATGGGAGGATACCCTTGCAGGCAATTGTGTATCTGATGAAACAATGCAAAAAGTGAATTCTCTATGCCCAATGTCAACAGGGGACTGTCCAAGGAGGACAAAACGGCTACCTTTCCTAGGGCCCCATTTAGCCCTATTCCATTTCTGGCTGGGGTTCATTTTAAAAATGCAAAAACACCAATCTAGAATGGGGGCTTTACTACAGCTCTAATAAACCTGCCAAGTCCCTACAACACCAGTGATCTGATGCATCTCTACAGATCTCCAGCGATACATCTGGACTGGAGCAGACAGACACTGTACGCCAACAGCCTGTACATACTTCTGTAGTAAACACAGTCTGGTGTACACACAGCGTGGGCCGGCACAGCTGCACATTTCAGTGTTCGCAATCTGCATCAATTTCCATTCCTGAGCACACCAAGCCTTGCTGTGATCTGACTGCTACTGAAAGTGCACCACGTTGTAATGCGAATGATAAAATGTGCTTGCGTTTACTGCACACCGCTGCTTTTACATGTGTCCAAGTCATTGATTGGTGCTAAAAGTTGATAGCAGCAAGAAAGCTCATAAAAAAAAAAAATCCAGATATGAAGACAGGAAAATTTATAAACATGGGGATCATGATGAACATTGGTCTTCCTGGATTTGTCCTTATCCTCTGCACATTTGTCAACACACCTACTTAGAAATCCAGGGAAAGAAAATCCAGCGAAAACTCAAACTGGCCAATTTGTGGCCATAAAAAGTCTGCATTGGAAAAATATTCAAAGAATCTTTTCAGCTGGTGACACCGGTCACTTCCAAAAGGTCAGAGTATATGAATGTTGACTGGCAAATTCCTCTAAAGTAATTGGCGGTGGATTATAGGCAGTGCCGATGACCCAATGGAAAATCTAATAAACCTGCGGTGTGAAAGGAGCAAATGATCAGCCGTTCCTTTATAATGACCAGGAACCAAAACAAATAAGCAACTTGTATGTAACCACAGAAAATAATGGCCTCTATTCTACCATGCATTTACATTTTTGAATATAAAAAATATCCCAAATGATAGGAGATTTTTTCTGTGATTTATTTGAATATCATCACATAAACCAGGGGTGCCTAACAGCTGGCACGAGGGCCACGTAGCCCACAAAGCCCTCTGATGTAGTGTCAGAAACCATGAAATCAGACCGGGACAGAAGTACAGTTAAATCACACTTGTTTAATAATAAAAGTAAATAGAACAAGCATAGTCAAAACATAGCCAGAGTTCAGGAACCAGAACGGATAGCCAGACAAGCCAAATGTCAGGGAGCTGGAGATGAGCGTATTTAACCAGCAAGCAGGATCTGGAGCCAGAAGGGATGTCAGCCAAGCAAGTCTTAACAGGAATGCCGGAGAGCGTCTCTGTGATGTTGACTAAGGTGAAGGCAGAGATCCTCTGGGCTGGACGGCTTAAGTAGGCAGGACTGACAAGCAGGATATCATCAACAGCTGAGTAACTGTGGAGAGAGCAATTAGCCGACAGCTGAGTGGCCAGCTTAGAGAAGGAAGGGCTGAGCCCAGCCCTGACATATGGCCTCCGACCTCCTGCTCTGGAACGGCGGGTCGAAAAACCGAGATCGCGAGTTCCCAACCCCCCAATCCCAGAGCATCAGTGTTCTGAATGGAGCCGGAGCTAGAGGAAGCACAAGTGCAGAGGGAGCAGAGCCGCATAAGCTGATGCTTCCTATATGGCACCGGCTCCCGTCACAGGTGGAGTGATACCAAATGCACTCCGCCTTGGAGAGCAACAACTGGAAATACCTGTAGCAAGGGAGATTCCTGAATGAAAGATTATTATTAAAAGGTCAGTTAATATTCTAAAATCACAGTGTATATAGAAGGCATCTCTTTTCTGCACCTTCAGTGCACCAGCGGGTTACCTGAACTGAGCTATAGTCTTATGTTATTACCTGTGGGTTTTGGGCACTTTCTGAAAGTGCACTACACCTGCAGAACATGACAAAGTGCAGGTAACCTGCAGGAAGGCCGCAGGTGCACTGCGCTGCACCCGCGGTGCAGGTAAACCTGCAGCACATAAGTGTGAAAGCAGCCTTAGGCCTCTTTCACACTATTGGTCCAATCGGGTCCACCTGACCCTTAATCCCCAGATGATGTCCAATCATGACAAAACACGTAGGGTGGAGCCTACGATGGTGACATCATCACGTTCTTTTCAGGATTTTGAAGGGCAATAGAAAAAGGAAGCAAAACGGAAGTTTGAGGAGACGCCGCGGACCTCAATGATGAAACACTTGGTTGTACTGCCTGCATATATCTTGTAAGTGCAACCCACTTATTTTATTAAACTGCATTTTTAAACAAACTGCACTATGTGACATTGTCCTAGCTGTGGTTCCAGACATCTTTGATGGTCTTGGGGAGACCGATTTCCCTGTGCTGGGTGAGACTGCTTTTTAGCAGTCATTGATTGCGGGTAAGCAGGCTACTTACTCACATGGGTGTGGAGTCGGATGCACATTTCTTGGAAGACTCTTCACGATTTTTTTTACAATTTGTCACATGGATCTGCTGTTTCTTTCTATATATATATATATATATATATATATATATATATATATATATATATATATATATATATATATATATATATATATATATATATATATATATATATATATATATATATATATGTGTATGTATATATATGGACTGATTTTGCATATTTACTTGGAGTTCTTGTATTGGACTTTTTAGTGCTGGCAGCTTGTCACATTCACTATATTTCATATATAGTTTTATATTTACATTTTTGATTTCCTAGTGCAGCATTAGCCCACCCTGGGTTTTTTTTTTAAAACCCAAATCAGACCCTCCATTCACCTCTATGGAATGGCAGATGTAAATGGACTTCTGTCCTTTTACACCCGCCTACCTCCAATCCAATCCGCAAAAAAAACAAAAAAACAAAAAGGGGCAGATCAGATTGAAGGATCCATAGAGTAGAGCAGGCTGTGTCCCCGTCCGCTCTGCATTTGCAGAGTGGACACAGACCTGTCATCCGCCAGCTCCGCTCATTGTGGTCCGTGACTGGTTACCAAGACGCTTAAGTGGCCCTCGCTCTTCAAAAGGTTGGGCACCGCTGACCTAAAACAAAAATGTACAAGGCAACAGTTCTGGGCACAACCCTTCTTCAATCAGAAAAGCCAATACAATTCATGAAACATTTTTCTCTTTATATTTAGTCCCCCTGAAATAACATCACATGATTATCCTCAAAAGGTATCAGTTACATCAATTAGTACGTTAATCCCAAGCAGCTGACGATCGCCGAAGACTCTCCTTTCATAGGTGGCTGTTTATAGAAGGTGGTGGTGACCCGGTGGATAAAGTGATGAACAAAAAGAGTAGAGCAAATGGAAAAAAGTAGTATGTATTGAACCATAGAAAATAACGGACAATCATATCAGCCTCTGCCCCCAAAGGAACTCACAATCTAATGTCCATAAATATCTTAGTAAAGTGGGGAAGATGCCTATTAACTTTACCAATATGTTTTTAATTTGTGGGTAGAACGTAGAAACTCTACAGGAAACAAACGCAAACTTTGGAGTTATACACAAACTCCATAAAGGTTGTGTATCCAGAGTGGTTTCAAGACCAGGACTCAGTGCTAAAAAGCAATACAGTCCACCACTAAGCAGAGTAATTCTAATGCCCCGTACACACGAGCAGATTTTCCGTCGGAAAAATCTTGGATGGTTTTTCCGACGGAATTCCACTCATGCTTGGCTTGCATACACACGGTCACACAAAAGTTTGCGGAACTTTTGACCGTCAAGAACGCGGTGAAATACAACAAGCCGAGAAAATAAAGCTCAATGCTTCCGAGCATGCGTCGAATTGTTTTCCGAGCATGCGTAGGAATTTTGCGCGTCGGAATTGGTACAGACGATCGGAATTTCCAACCGAACCTAAAAATTGAGAACCTGCTCTCAATCTTTTGCTGGCTGGAATTTTGCCAGCTAAAGTCAGATGGAGCATACACACGGTCGGAATTTCCAACCAAAAGCTCTCATCGGACTTTTGCTGGCGGAATTTCCAATCGTGGGTACGCGGCATTAGACAGATCTCCAGCGAGCTCCCCTACATCCCCACTCCATATCCCCTTCCCTCAGTACTCCTCTAACTGATCACTGCCATTACAAGATTAAGACGTATTTATTATAGGTACTTATACAGCGCCATTAATTTATGCAACGCTTTACAAAGTGTGTGCGTGTGTGTGCGTATATATATATACACACACACACACACACACACATACATATATACATATATATATATATATATATATATATATATATATATATATATATATATATATATATATATATATATATATATATATATATATATATATATATATATATACACACATACACATATACATATATATATATACACACACACACACACACACATACACATACACATACACACACACACACACACACACACACACAACTACTATTATTGATTAGAAAAAAAAATCTATTAATAGAATAGAACACGAAAATTTTAATCGATTAATTTCAATTATAACGCACATACAGATCCAACTACTTTTAGCTGATCTCCTTGCATTGAAACTCTGCATTAGTCAGTGGTAAATGCACTATATACAATCACCCAACACTAGTTAGTTGTCAGTTAAAACAACGCAGTGCTGAATCGCAAAAAATGGCGCGGTCATTAAAGGGGTTGTAAAGGTAAAAAAAAAAAAAAAATGTTCACCTTAATGCATTCTATACACTAAGGTGAAAAAACATCCGACTATACCAGCCCCCCCGTTTTACTTACCTGACCCCTCGAAAATCCTGCGCTCGCCCCCGACATCCTCTTCGCCGCTCACCCTGGCTGTTGATTGGCTAGAGTGGATGGATTGAAAGCAGCGCAGCCATTGGCTCGGACTGCTGTCAATCACATCCAATGACGCGGCGCGTATCACGGGAGCGTGCCCGCAAGTGCTTCTCACCATGCGAGGGAGCTCGCATTTAGGTGAGAAGTACTTGCGGGGGGGGGGGGGAGCCGAGACAGCCGCCGAGGGACCCCAGAAGACCAGGTTCGGGGCCACTCTGTGCAAAACGAGCTGCACAGTGGAGGTAAGTATAACATGTTTGTTAATTTAAAAAAAAAAAAAAAAAAACATTTCCTTTACAACCCCTTTAAGCAGCCAAATCTTCCGGGGCTGAAGTGGTTAAAGAATATGTACACCCAACACTTCATATTCCTGATATGTGTCTGCTGTACCATGTACTTGTATGAGAAAGTACCCTGTTCTCTTTGTATTTCTTCCGTTGTGTGACATCCCTGGTGTTTCTGCCAGCCAATTAATTGATTATGATTAAGTCAGAGAAAAAAAAATGCCTTAAAAGCACCCCACTACTAGGATTACAAAAAAAAAAAAAGTCTTCAAGGCAGGAATTTAAATCTGGGTGAACGCCATGCCTCTAGCAGGTTTCCATCTGGAATGAATGGGAAAACCACATGTTAACAGTTAGAAATCGGCACTATGTGCACCTGATTGGACATTCTTTCTAGGAAACGTAGAACGCAGATCACAGGAACATATGTACGCTGTGTTTGAAGAAAAAATATAAATTCTGGGAATGAGCGTTCCCAGTATCCCTTAACACCAGAGGCGATGTACAACATGTTATGAATACTGCCAATGATGTACCAAACACAACATGTCAGATGTATGTGTAGACATGTGACACAAGCAGTGTATTTATGTAGCAGAAATGATTACTTGTTACGTGATTATTGATCATTTCAGGTATAGTCAAGTCCTAATGAACAACTCACAAAACTCTACAAGAAATGTGAGCACAAGAGGCTTATGGTGCTAAAAGTCTGATTGCAATTTAGGTGTTTTACCTCAAATTGGATCCCCAGCAGTGGGTATAAAAATATATAAAACAGCTTTGGTCGGTATACAGGTACTCCTCACTTAATGATCAGGTCGGTAAACGAGGAGTCACAGGTAATCAATATTTTAACCACTTAAAGCGGTGTTTCAGCTGTAAATTTTTTTTTTTTTAAAGTCAGCAGCTAAAAAAAAAAAAGTAGCTGCTGACTTTTAATAAGGAGACTTACCTTTCCAGGGCGCCCCCAATGTTGGCCGCCGAGGCCGATATGTCCCTCGGCTCTCGGGTCCCAGCGCCGCCATCCTCACTAAGGCCCCTTTCACACTGGGGCGGGAGCCGCGGTGACGGTAAAGCAGCGCTATATTTAGCGCTGCTTTACCGGCATTTTAGCCACGGTATTCGGCCGCTCGGTTAAAATCCCCCGCAAAGTGCCGCCGTAGCAGCGCTTTGCGGCGGTATTGCCGCGGTGTCCCATTGAAATCAATGGGTAGGAGCGGTATAGGAGTGGTGAATACACCGATCCTATACCGCTCCAAATATGCGGCTAGCAGGACATTTTTACTGTCCTGCTAGCGCACCGCTCCAGTGTGAAAGCCCTCCGGCTTTCACACTGGAGTGAATGGGGCCGTTTTTTTTTCAGGCGGTGTACAGGCGCTATTTTTAGCACTGTACCGCCTGAAAACCTCCCCAGTGTGAAAGGGGCCTAAGGGAAACAGGCAGTGGAGACTACGGCTTCACTGCCCGTTTCCTACTGCGCATGTGCGAGTCATGCAGCGATTTGTGAATGGGACGCGCTGTGCTAGACCCTTTTCACACTTGTGCGACTTCAAAGTCGCGTGATTTTGCTGCTTTTTTTAAGGAATGCCTGTGTAAGTGGCATCAAAATCGGACCAAAGTAGTGCAGAGACTACTTTGAAGTCGGAACGACTTGAAGTCGCACTAATATGAATGGTTGTCATTGGAAATCATGGGGAACGACTTGTCATGCTACTTTGCAGTCCCAAATCGTGGGACAAGTCGTATAAGACCCCTTTCACACCAACTGCGTTTTGCAGGCGCTATAGCGTTAAAAATAGCGCCTGCAATCTGCCCTAAAACAGCTGCACCATTGTCTGTAGTGTGAAAGCCCGAGGGTGTGTTTACCGCTCCTACACCGCTGCTCCCATTGAAATCAATGGGGCAGCGCTGTAATACCGCAGGCAAAACGCCACTATTGCAGCGTATTTCCAGGGGTTTTAACCCTTTCTCGGCCGCTAGCAGGGGGTAAAAGCGCCCCCGCTAGCGGCCGAAATGTGCCGCAAATCCGACGGTAAAAACGCCCTTTTACCGCCGCCGCTATGGGCGGTGTGGTGTGAAAGGGGTCTTGGGGAACACACATTTCCCAGAACACAGCGCGGAGGAGGAAGGAGGCAGATTAGGAAGACTGCCTAGCAACAGGGATTTCTGGTAAGGTAAAAAAATAAAAATAAAAATTTCACTTTTTTTTTTCTAAGAATATTAATGCTCTCTTTTATTTATTTATTTTTTTAGGGTGGCCCTCCACTTTAAGGACCGAGCCTCTTTTTGAGATTTGTCGTTTACAAGTTAAAAAAAATTTTTTTTTGTGCTTGAAAATTCTTTGGAACCCCCAAACATTATACATTTTTTATAACACCCTAGAGAATAAAATGGCAGTTGTTGCAATACTTTGTCACACGCAGTGGTCTTACAAGCACACTTTCTTTTGGAAAAAATACAAAAAAAGTGTATTAAAAAATAAGACAACAGTAAAGTTAGAACATTTTTTTTTATATTGTGAAAGATAATGTTACACCGAGTAAATTGATACCCAACATGTCACGCTTCAAAATTGCGCCCGCTTGTGGAATGGCGACAAACTTTTACCCTTAAAAATCTCCATAGGCCCCAATCCTCTTCTTCAAGAGGGAGGAGCCAGTAGCGCTGGCTCTTCCTCCCGATCGGTGCCCCCCAATAGCAAGCCGCTTGCTCTGGGGGCACTGGTGTGTGCTCCATTTCAAGCCCCGCTCTATGCGTCCATAAGACATATAGAGCCATGGCTCAGTCCTGCCCCCGTTTTCTCCTCATTGGCTCACTGGCTGTGATTCAGAGCAGTTGGAGCCAATGGCTCCCACTGCTGTGTCTCAGCCAATGAGGATAAAGAGACCGGGGGCAACCGAGGCTCCCGTGCACATCGCTGGATCGAGAGGGGGCTCAGGTGAGTATTGTGGGGGGAGCAGCACACAGAACGCATTTTAACTTCATGCATAGAAGTATTTCAGCTTTTCCATTCGTTTTTTTTTTTTTTTTTTCTTCTTTTATTATTATTCAATTATTCTAATGTTTTTTTTGTTAGGGTAAGGGGTTCGAGTTCAGTTTAGGTTAGGATTTGGAGTCAGGGTTATTTATTATTATATTTATATCAATAATAATAAATGAATAAATAAAACGTAAAATAAAAACACAAATAAAAATCATAAAGAAAAAAAAATACTAAAGTAACAATAAGTAAATAATTAATTAACCCTTAACTTTAACCCTTAAAAACATAAAATAATACCCTAACACAAAATAAATTATTACTAATAATGTATTTTTTTGCTTGAGTTTGGGTGTTTATTGTTGTTTTATTATTATCATCATTAATAATAAATTTCAATTTTTTTTCAAGGTTAACTATTATTATTTATTAATGTATTATTACATATTATTAATTTTATTTATGACGATTTTTAGTCATTTCTGTATTTGACATTTAGGGTAAGGGGTTCGAGTTCAGTTTAGGTTAGGATTTGGAGTTAGGGTTATTATTATATGAATAATAATAAAATAAATGTAAAATAAATACACAAATAAATAAAAATATCATAAAGAAAAAAAATACTAAGTAACAATAAATAAATTATTCATTAAGCCTTAAAAAAAATTAAATAATAATAAATAACCAAACGCCCTAACACAAAATACATTATTCTTATTATTAATAATGTATTTTTTTGTTTGCGTTTGGGTGTTTATTGTTATTTTATTATTAATAATAAATTTAAATATTTTTTCAAGGCTAGAGGTTAACTATTATTTATTAATGTAATATTACGTTTTATTAATTAATTGTACTTATTTATGATGATTTTTAGTTATTTGTGTATTTGGCATTTAGGGTAAGGGGTTCGAGTTCAGTTTAGGTCAGGATTTGGAGTTAGGGTTATCATTATATTTATTATATGAATAATAATAATAAAATAAATACACAAATAAATAAAAATCATAAAAAAAAACCCCAACACAAAATACATTATTCTTATTATTAATAATGTATTTTTTTTTTGTTTGCGTTTGGGTGTTGTTATTTTATTATTAATAATAAATTTCAATTTTTTTTCAAGGCTAGAGGTTAACTACAGAGGATCCCCGAGTTACGAACTCGTTAGGGACTGCCCGCCTGTACGGAAGTCGGAAATGTTCCTAAGTCGGCCGTGCATGCGCAGACTGACAAATACGGACATTTCCGATGTTCCGTCTAATGCCGTTCTGCGCATGCGCGTCAAATTCCGGACATTTCCGGCATTTTCCGAGGCTCCGTATGGCCGCGCATGTGCAGAATGGCCAGAAGACGGCAAAAAACAGCGAAAAATGGCGGAGGGTCCCCGCAGCGTCCCGTTCGTAAGTAGGGGTTGTTCGTAGGTCGGGCGTTCGTAAGTCGGGGACCCCCTGTATTATTTATTAATGTATTATTACGTATTATTAATTAATTTTACTTATTTATGATGATTATTAGTTATTTGTGTATTTATTTTACATTTATTTATTCATATATCATTAGGATTTTATTTTTTGAAATTTTTCCTTTTTGAAATTTTTCAAAAACGTGCGCCAAAAAACGTTTCCTTTCATTTCTATGAGAATAAAAACGCCCAAATCTGTCCAATTTGAGCGACAAAAAAAACTTTCCAGAACTTGTTTGTGCTTCAGACGACTCGGCGTGGAGATGTGAACCATCTCCATAGAGAATAATTCATTTTTTTTTCTCCTCCAGCATTTTTGTGCTTCAAGCAGATAAATCGCCCCAGGTATGAATGCAGCCCTGGAGAAGCTGAAGGCTGGGCGGCGCACCTAGCGGTACGATGGTTTTGGGCAGTATACACCCAGGGGATGAATGCCAGGAACGAAAGAAATCTCTGAATTGCAGGTCACACACAGTTTTTTCCCGTAAAGTGCTGCGTTTTGCATTCCTGCCCTGCCTTTAAATGATCTGTCTATTCCAGAATAAGACGACTTGTAATTGCTTCAACTTTTTTTTTTCTTGTATGTTCAGTGCCAGAAATGTGGAAAAGATTTGTTGAGAAGCGAGCTACCAAAGGAAATGTTTAGGAAGAACATAGCGATTGCAGCTTGTCGCCTGCAATTACAAGAGATACTGACAACTGTGGAGAGCTCTGCTGTGCAGGAAGGACAAAACATCCCGGGAAGAAGAAGAACGCCGGATCCTCAAGATTATCATCAGCATTCCTGGCATGTCTGTTCAATCTACACGGATCTGCAGCTCATCCCACAGCATTTTGTGGTGACCATCCAGGTGCACTAAATATACTTTAACTGGTAAAGACTAAAGAGGGGTACATACTATGAGAAAATCAGACGAACGTTCGTCTGATTTTTCCATAAAGGTGCATAACTGACATAAAAAGGTAGGAACTTAGCAATATTGGTGCCGATAACAAGCATTTGTACGAGTATTGCTACTTTGTATCAATACAAAAAGAATGGGCGCAAATCGCACTGCAAAGAATCACATGCGATTTGAACAGGAATGCAGCGTGGATGTGATTTCCCCCACCGTTCCTGTGTCTGTATAGAAAGCAAAAAGCGCCATCTAGTGGGCAGTTTATTAAAAATGTTAAAGGGGTTGTAAAGGTAAAAAAAAAATTAAGCTATTACCACTCTCTGTTACATACCGATTTGTAATAATTACCGTATTTATTGGCGTATTACACGCGCCTCAAGTTTAGGAGGAAATTTTAAGGAAAAAAACTTAAGGAAAAAAATAAAAAAAAAACTTATTTAAAAAAATTTTAAAAGTCAGCAGCTAAAAAAAATTTAGCTGCTGACTTTTAATAAGTACACTTACCCTCCCAGGGCGCCCGCGATGTCGGTCGTGGAGGCCGAGATGTAAGACTTTTACACTCTCTGGCATTGAAGCCGTGCCAAAGTCAGATCAAAGTAGTGCAGGAACCTTTTCTGAAGTCGCAGCGACATCAGTGGTGTCAGTTGGAATGGCTCTGAGAGATATGTGACATTTTACATGTCTGGCGACTTTGGGTCTCACGAGTCGGGTCCCAAATCGCACAAGTGTGAAAAGGAGCCTAACAGGGCTGAAACAACTAATCGATTAATCGACAACTAATCGATTATGAAATTAATCGATTACTATTTTAATAATCGATCGGCCAGTAACATAATGGGGTTAAAAAAAACTAAAATGAGCCCTTTATAGTACAAAAAAAGCAAATAATCACTACTGTAAGGGGTTCATTTTTTTACTGTAGAACTGTGAAAGCAATATTTACAGTAGCGATTATTTGCTCTTTTTGTACTATAAAGGGCTCATTTTACTTTTTTTAACCCCATTATGTTACTGGCCGATCGATTTATTAAAATAGTAATCGATTAAGTAAATCGATTAACACTAAAATGAGCCCTTTATAGTACAAAAAAGCAAATAATCACTACTGTAAGGGGTTAATTTTTTTAATGTAGAACTGTGAAAGTAATATTTACAGTAGTGATTATTTGCTCTTTTTGTACTATAAAGGGCTCATTTTAGTTTTTTTAACCCCATTATGTTACTAATCATCTGAGACCTGGTTCACATCTATGTGTTTTTTGGTGCTTTTTACAGAAGCGCACTACAGTTCCTTTACATGGTTTCCTATGGGACCCGTTCACATCTATGCTTTTTTCAGCTGCTGCTGTTTGGAAAGGGTCAGGGACTTTTTTTTTTTAACGCAAAACAGTGCCTTTTTTTGGTTCAATATACTTCAATGGAGAAGCTGCAGAAAAAGCATGTAATGCGTTTTTGCAGCAATTTGTGTTTTTTAATCTGCCCAACAACTAATTGGCCAAAAAAATGCAAAAATGCAAATCGCAGCAAAATCACGTGTGAAAAAATGCACAGCAAAAAGCACTGCAGAAACAGATCAAAAGCAAACTGCATAGGTGTGTACTGAGCCTTATACTGGCCACACGGATCGATTTTCAGACGAGAATATTCAGACGAAAAATCTTTGTACATTCGCTGAATGAAAGAATGTTGTTTAAAATTTTCACTTGTTTTTAACATTCTGTTGAGTGTCATTTCTGAACGAAAACCACATATACTGTCTGAAAATTCCTTTCACCAAGAAGTTTTCCATTTCCAAATTATCCCGTCACTGTGGTTGAAAATGAACGTCGATTTCACCCTGCTAACGATTTGAAAATCGAATGAACGTTCTTAAAATTAATTTTTTTTTGAAGGAAGACATTGTTTGTTTTTTTTTAAATAAAAAAAATTAGATCTCTGAGTCTGATATTTACCAGATTCACCCTTTAATAATATATATCCTCTAATAGTATATACAGTATATATCTCTTCTAACGGTATTTACAGTATATCTCTTCTAACGGTATATACAGTATATCTCTTCTAACGGTATATACAGTATACCTCTTCTAACGGTATATACAGTATACCTCTTCTAACGGTATATACAGTATATCTCTTCTAACGGTATATACAGTATATCTCTTCTAACGGTATATACAGTATATCTCTTCTAACGGTATATACAGTATATCTCTTCTAACGGTATATACAGTATATCTCTTCTGTCTGTTATTCTCACAGTGGATTAAATATTTTGCTCCCTAACTATATAGTTGGTTATTTATATTTACCACTGCATAGAGATATTTAAGAATAAATTGCCTTTTTTTTTTTAAACTTTACATATTGACAAAAATTATACACCACATTTTTTTTTTAAGGTTATTAACCGATTAATCGATTATTTGAAACAGTAATCGGCCAACTAATCGATTATGAAAATAATCGTTAGTTGCAGCCCTAGAGCCTAATCGTGTGTACCCAGCTTAAATTAGGGTCTCTGTATGCAGAGGTGACCACAGGAGCAGAAAGAAAGATTTCCAGGATCCAACCCTCATTCTTCAGACTGGAAACGCCACACCTTTGTTTTTTTTGCCGGATGCAATCAATGAAAACATAAAACTGTGCCAACAAGTGTTGTAATTTATAGTATGTGCATGTCAATGAACACCATGACATACATTGAGGTCGGTTTCACATCTTTGCAATTTACTGCGTGTTGTAACAATACCATGGCTATTGCTGTGCCCTGAAGTGCCAGAATGCCACCCCAATACACCTCTCCAACGCACCACAACGGCCCTGCACACCACAGAGAACAGGCCTGGACCATCTGTGTGCTGGAAAAAGAGGGGCTTCCTGGAAATTCTCTGTACCCCCAAATGTCCAGGATCCTTTCCTGCTCCCCTCACCCACTCACCACCAATAGCACTAGGTGGCCTCATTGGCCCATATGTAGCCACGGAGTTGTAGAAGGTGACTAAGGCTCGTTGCACACAGGCTTCAGTTTGTATAAGAGCAGTGAGAAAACATTTGCAGAGCTTTCAGCGAGATTTGTTGACGCTTTTAAAGTACCACACAGCTCTAATTTGTAAAATGTTGAACGCAGATCCAAATAGGAGTGCTGGCTGACACTTTTAACACGCTGCTAGCAGGCTACATTTCCATTCATACTGATGCGATTTGTCATGCGATTTCACAGGTTCAAATCCCATGACAAGTTGCACCTTTTTGTCGGCAATAGAACTGTTCAAAATCGATGCAACTCCAATTTTGCGATTGCACAACAATTAAAAAAGAAAAAGGATCCTTAACAATTTTTTGCAATTTCAGGTGCATTAAGTCGCACAGATGGCAGCCAAGTCGCACCTGAAGTTGCACTGACCTGTGGCTTTGAAATTGTGCGACTTCAAGTGAAGTGGCACGATTTCAAATTCAGAGTCAGTGTGAACAAGGGCTGAAACATTACTTGAAGCTTGTTGAAAAGCCTGCTAGGAGCTTGTTTAAAGTGACAATCAGCACTCCCATTAAGATCTGTACAACATTTCCAAATAGGAGCTGAAGGGCACTTTAAAGGCTTAGAGAATGCTGCTTGAAGCTTGCCAAAGACTTTGCAAACGTTTGCTGAAAGGTTCATGAAAGCTTGCTGTTCTTGCTTTCTCTTATACAAGCTAAAGTACGTTTTAAAATAGGCCTTAGTGTGATATAGGCCTATTCCTATGACATTAAAGTGGTGTTGCCACCAAAAAAAAAAATGTGGCTTAAAAAATCATAAAAAAAATAAAAAAAAAAAAAAAAAAAAAAATGTTTTACTCACCTCTAAATGCCTGTTGCTAGGGAGTCCCTCGTAGTCTGACACATACTCATTGCCCAGGCTAAACGTCACTTCCCCTAGGCGCCGCACAGTCATCTGGGACCTGTCGTGTGTCCCAGATGAGTGAGCGTCAAATCACGGCGCTCGCGCGTGTGCGCGCAGTGGGTGCCCGGCTGTGAAGCCACAGCCGGGTTCCCACATTAAGAATGCCGGCGCCGCGAGCGGAGCGGGGAACGAGGGGGGTCTAGTTCCCCCGCATCGCTGGACCCTGGGACAGGTAAGTGTCCGATTATTAAAAAAGTCAGCAGCTGCAGTATTTGTAGATGCTGACTTAATTTTTTTTTTTTGTGGGCACTCCACTTTAAAGCTGTTGTAAAGTCTGAAGGTTTTTTACCGTCAAGCATTTTATGCATGACGGTAAAAAAACCTTCTGTGTGCAGCAGTGTCCCCCAGCCCCCCCCCCCTCTCCAAAACTTACCTGAGCCCCATCTCAATCCATTGATGTGTGCCTCAGCTCTCCCGGGTCTCTCGTCCCATTGGCTGGGACAGCAGCAGCAGCCACTGGCTCCCACTATGGTCAATCACAGCCAGTGAGCCAATGAGGAAAGAGTGGGGCAGAGCCGCGTTCCATGTGTGAATGGACACATGGAGCAGCAGGTCGGGAGTGAGCCTGCTTGGTTCCCCCCATAGCTAGATAGCTCGCTGCTTGCTTTGGGGGCATTGGGCAGGTGGGAGGAGCCAGGAACGCCATCAGGGAACCCAAGTAGAGGAGGATCGGGGCTGCTCTGTGCAAAACCATTACACAGAGCAGGTAAGTAGAACATGTTTGTTATTTAAAATAAAATAAAAATTACTATCACTTTAAGAGCTTCTTGCATAAGGATAGGTTTATACCTTTGCATTGTCTGCATCTTTCTGTGCATTTTGTACACACATTGGCGTGAGTTTTCACTTTTTTTTGTTTGGCCAATGAAAGTAATTTCCGCGTTAGTGCTACTCAATTTAGCGGCGCTTTATGAATGAATGACTTGTATAGCGCTGCAAAAGCGAACTGAATCGCCTCAAGGCGCTTGATCCGACCTGCGTTGATTCCTTCTTAAAAGAGGTGGGTCTTGAGTTTTTTCCTGAAGGCCCGATGGTTTACTTCCAAGAAGATGTTCGTGGGTAGAGCGTTCCATAGCCGTGGTCCTTGGACTGCAAATCCAGCTGTTTAGCAGCGCTTTTGCACCACTTTTCGTGCTTTCAAAGCACTTTTTAGGCGATTTGAAGCGCTGCTCATTCATTTCAATGGGCAGTGCGTTTGGGAGCACTAAATACAGCGCCCTAAAGATGCCGCTTGCAGGGCTTTTCCCAACGTCCCGTAAGCGCACCGCTCCAGTGTGAAACGTCACACTGAAATGAATGGGAGGTCGTTTTCAGGTGCTTTTTCTAGCGCTAAAATGCCTGAAAACCACCTCAGTGTGATAGGGGTCTAAAGGAGAGGTTGCTGGGGGGTGGGGGCTTGCAGTCATGCATGAAAATGCATGTTACATGTGTATTTCGTGTGCATCTATGGGACCAAAAATGTGCGCTGATGCACAAAAAAAAAGAGAAAAAAAAAAAGATAGCACCTGTACAATTTTCCCAATGCACGATAGTGCTACACAAAAAGGTGTGAACAGGCCCCATAGAAAACAAAGGTAAACCTCTTGTCCTGCATTAACGTGCACTGCCCAATACACAGGAGTGACCAGGGCGGGTATCATCACATGCCTGACGAAGGGGCCCTGCGTGGCTCCGAAACGTTGCACTATCCCCGTGTTGTGATCATGCAATAAACCACCCTATTGGACGCTATTTGTGTCGCTCCATGGTGTGCTGGCAAATATCTTCATCAAGGTGGGTATCAGCCCCTAGGATGATCTGCGTTGCCCACCATCCACCAGTGTCAGGGAATGACTCTGTGCTGGAAAATGACATTTAGGATCTGTAAGGCTGAGTCTACTTGGCAGCCATGTGGCATTACAGAGCGAACGTCTACACAAGGATCGCTGCGTGCTAAAAAGTGACAGGTGCGCGATAATCAGATTCCCTGCCCTACAAATCATTCCGGCGTGATACAACTAGGTGCAGGAAAAATAGACTTGTCTTCTTATTAGTCATGAACATGACATACTCCGCATGACTTTTAGCCGAGAAGTGAGATATAGTGTATACAGAGGACGCTGTTTATGACAGATTTCAGGATCTGGATGAGCCAGTCCAGTATTGGCTCAGAGAGCGTGGGTTAGATTTATCACACACAGCAAAATAGGATGAGGATGATGACGGCTTACACAACTGGAACTGAACTTACGCAACCCAAGTCTGCCCTTTCATTTCAGCTCCACGGTGTTGCAATAGTGTGGGATGTCTCAAATATGGGTGAAAGCCAAAGTGAGATCAGCCGGCCGGGAGGAGGACAGGCTCTGTGGTAAGGATAGGCACACCGGCTCCCCTTCACAACAAATGTCATCATTAAAAATAAAAAAAGAGTACCTGTTATGTAGACGCTGTGAAGGCACCCATTGTGTTCATGCCGGTTCACACTACAGCAACTTGGGATCCGACTTGTCAGACCTTAAGGCCGGTTTCACACTGGGGCGGTGGGGGGGGCGGCGGCGGTAAAGCAGCGCTATATTTAGCGCTGCTTTACCGTCGTTTTAGCCGCGGTATTCGTTAAAACCGCCCCGCTAGCGGCCGAATACCGCTGCAGCGGCGCTTTGCCGGCGGTATTACCGCGGTGTCCCATTGATTTCAATGGATAGGAGCGGTGAATACACCGCTCCTTCACCGCTCCAAAGATGCTGCTATCAGGACTTTTTTTACCGTCCTGCTAGCGCACCTCCGGCTTTCAAACTGGAGTTAAAGGACCCGCTTTTTTCAGGCGCATTACAGGCACTATTTTTAGCGCTGTAGCGCCTGAAAAACACTTAGGTGTGAAAGGGGCCTAAGTCGCCCCAAGTCGCTAGGCATAAGAATTTCCATTATAGTTAATGAAAACTGTCTTAATGTACACTACTGAAGTCGCTCCAAGCCGGATACTCATCTATAGTGAAGTCACTTTACAGGAAAAAGAAAAATAATTTACCAAGGAAAAAAAACAGGAACAACAATGATGTCCCAAGAGCCGATTAGCCACAGGCAAAGTCGCCTGTCCTGGAGCGACTTGAAGTCGTGTTGTAAATCGCTCAAAGTCGCCTCCAAATCGCCTTGCAAAGTCACGCTGTGTGTCGGGTTGCCCCTGTGTGAACCGGCACTACCACTATAAAACTCTGAGGGTTTAATACTACTTTAATCATCTTGTTGACAAAGGTGTCATTTCCAAATGCCGATTTCAGATGGGTCCGGTGCCAACAAGAGTTTTATAGGTCACGTTCAAGCGATTAAAACCTAAACCTGTATTTAGGTGTAGAAACGAGCAGCAATTACTCTGCTGGTGAAATACAAATGGGCTGAGCTGCACAGACAAATGTAGAGCCATGTGCATCTCTCATCAACGTTGAAAGTGTCTGCCAGTTTCGGTGTCACATGTCTGTCCTGTGACGGCACGGCCAGAGATGTCTACATTACTTGCACAATTCCTGAATCAGACGCTTTTCTGGAAATATAATTAAAGTGCAACTCCACCCATGTGCGAGTTCTAAATCGGTTTCCCCCTCTGGAGCATGTTTTAATTTTTTGCACACACATTAAAATCTGAATTTTTTTGGCTATAAATTTACCAAACCCCCCTGAATATTTTATATTTTCTCAGAGCAGAAGCCCTGTAGAATAAATAAAAAAAAAAAAATGGTTCAGATTTTTTACGTTATATGATATTTGCTGAATTGTTTATCAATTCCACAGTATATTTTCAATACACTTGCAAAGGTACCTAGCTTACAAGGTTTATTTACAAACCCTTAAAGTGGTTGTAAACCCTTACAAACCACTTTGACCAGGGTCCAATAAATATCTCCTAAACCTACATGGTTTAGGAGATATTTAGAAAAGAAAAGGCATCGCTGTCTACGGCGCATGCGCTGTAGACAGCGGCGCGCAGGCGCACTGCGCATGCCGGGTTCACGGCGATATGCCGCTTTCCTGCGCATGCACGGGAGTGACGTCATCGCCGCTTCATCAAATGACAGCGCTGGAGCAGCCAGACCCGGAAGTCACTCCGGGTTTGATGGCGACGCAGAAGATCGTGGATGAGGACCGCTTCGGAGGCTTCGTTCTCAGGTAAGTCATTCATAATGAGCTAATATGCCTTTGCCTTGCAGGGTGTCTTAAAAAAAAAGAAAAAAAAAAGAGGCTTTACTTCCTCTTTAAGCATACATGTGTAGCGGGGACACTTTCACAAGTGTGCGCTATATGTGGAAATTTCGGTTTTTTCCCTCAGAACAGTAATGGGGTTCTGAGGGTTGATTGTACAGGTTAACTTTGGCATCAGTTTGGCTGGGCTGTACTAGGGCTCTGCCTGGTCATGGGTACAGCGAGGTACACACGACAGGCCTAGAACCAGGCCTGGTTGGACGTCTTAGGTATCAGTCTTCCCCGGAGCCAATCAGTGGGTGCATCTGGCCCCGCTGTGTAGTCTGGGGAAGGGTACTTAAGGTGCTGAAGTCACGTGTTCGGCCGCAGTCCTGTTTCCTGGTTCTGGACCAGGGTAGCCCCGCGAGGGGTCCCGGGCCTGGGAACGTTTGCCGTCCCGCAACATGGTCAGTCTGATCAGCCCCATAGACCCGCATGGTCTGGGGTGGGGATTCGTCTGTTCCCGAGTCTCTGAGCCGGTCAGCCCGAGGCCCAGTAACTGAAGGAGGATTCAAGGCGTCCCGGTGTGCTCTCATTACTGGAGGGGCACCACAGCTCACATAGGTGACCGGGTGAGGACTCTTCAGAGGAGGGCCAACAAGCTGGCATCTCAAGAGGAGCCTGGTTGCTGAGTTGAAGGACACTAAAGAATCCACACTTCCTCAGTACTGCCAAGGAGACAGAGAAAGTTCCAGGTACTGGGGAAAGGTTCCTATTCACCTTCAGTTGCAAGTTCATTCTGTGTCAGAGACTTTTAACAAGTTTCCGGATCACATTGTTAGCTGCCATACCTCTGGCTAGAGGTTTGTCTGGCATTGAAGTACCCAGCTGCGAGTGGCTACTCTCTGGGTTTGAGAAAAGACATTTGTGGATGTCAGCAGTTCAAGGTGCCCGAGTTTCTTCACCCTTGCCCTCTGTTCCTATCTGAGACTGTGTTATGTTGGATGTTACCACTGCAAGAATAAAAACCTTTAAAAAAGGACTTTTATTGTGTCATCATCCAAAGTTGTTGGGTACTAACCCTGGGAACCCCTGGACATTCACCGACAAGCCAATCGGAGGTAGCCGGTAAGCCCAAAAGTCAAGGCCGCCCCATCGAGGGTTATGGCCGCTACACATGTATTTAGCCATTTGCCGGAGTTCAGCCTTAACACATAGGCTGGTGTCTTTGTCACATACAAGTAAAAGGCAGGTTTTCCCCCCATTTTTATTGTGTAACCTCCCAGTGAGGGATCCCAGATCAATTCCTTGGTATGATTTACCAAAAGATTCACATAGCTGTCATAACACTTGAGGTGAAAGAAGACAGAATCAGTCAGAGGCACCATCAGGGCTGGAAATATACACCGAGAAGAGAGTTGTGTTGCATCAGACGTGGGTGATTGATCTAATCAGACCATGCAATCTAAAATACAGAAGTAGCCATTGATAAAGTCAATGTTCCATTTAAAAAAAGAGGAATAACAATCTAAAATTAAAAAGTTAGAAGCACTTTTTTTTACTTAAAAGTGTAAGCTCACCTTTTGCACAAAAAATGAAAAGAAGAACTAACACCACCGTACACCCAAAACCCCCCCCCCCCCCCCCAGTGCCCTTTATTACTTTTCTGGGGACAATCCAAAATTTGTGATTTTCTTTAACTTTCACTTTCAATGATATTGGTAAACAGAACGCAGAGAGAAGGTGAATATCCCTAATGGGGACACTGACAACAATAAAAAAAAACGACAGGTGTTCGAATCCATCTCAACTAGATCCAAAAACAAAAAAAAAAAGTTTTGCCTTTAGTTATACTTTCAGATTTAACCACCTACCGTCCGCGCTATAGCTGAATGATGGTCACAGAGAGGACCCGAATTTCCCGGGAGGCCATCATATGACGTCCTCCACTTTGCACGCTCCCAGCGTGCGCTGTGATCACAGAGTCACTGAGACTCGGGTGATCACAGATCCGATTAAGGGGCCGTTCCCGGGCCCCTTACCACGTGATCAGCTGTCAGCAAATGACCGCTGATCACATGATGTAAACAAAAGCTCGGTAATCCTCATGCTGACAGCGTGAGGAGAAAAAAAAGCTGATCACCGGCTTATGTGCAAGGGACATCGGTTCCGAAGAGGAAGAGGCAATTCTGCCTCATCTGTGCACACCAGTGCTACCTGCCAGTGCCCATTAGTGCCACCTATTAATGCCCACTTGTGCCACCTATCAATGCCCAGTGGTGCCAATCAGTGCCACCTAGCAGTGCTGCCTATCAGTGTAACCACCCAGTGCCGATCAGTGCCCATTATTGCCACCTATCGGTGCCCATCACTGCTGCCTCATCAGTGTACATCAATGAAGGAGAAAAATTACCTGCTTGCCAAATTTTATAACAAAATATAAAAAAATTCCGTCTTTTTAAAAAAAAAAAAATTAACAAAAAATACAGAGGTGATCAAAATACCACCAAATGCTTGTAACTGTCATGGGACTATTAGTTCTGCAACAACTTGAAGGCCACAGGTTAATCACCCATGGCCTACGTCAAGAGGAGCCGCTACCTCTGCAAAAAAATAAATAAATAAATAAATAAAAAACCCCTCTTGCAATCAGCCCCCCCCCCCCCCACTTTATACTTACCGACCTGCAGCAATGTGCGAGAGCAGAAGCTCTCTCAGCTCTCACCCTCCTCATTGGCTCAGGCACAGCAGAGGAAGCATTGGCTCCTGCTGCTGTCAATCACAGCCAGTGAGGAGGGAGCGAGGCTGAGCAGCCAGCTCGGGTGTGAGCACACATGAGCGCCTCCATAGCAAGAGGCTTGCTATGGGGGCACTTGGCAAGGGGGAGGAGCCAAGAGCACTGGCGGGGGACCAAAGAAAAGGAGGAATGGTGCTGCTTTTTGCAAAACCATCGCACAGAGCAGGGGAGTATACCATTTTTATCATTTAAAAATAGTAAAAATTGTGACTTTACAATCACTTTAAAGCAAATTTGACACATTAAAACATTTATTTTACATAAGGGTGTAGCAAGATACACACCAGTGAGATATCCAAAGGAACAAAGTAAATGGAAGATGGCTGAACAGTAACAGTGACAAAGATACAATCAAGTTAAACCACTTGAGCTCATAATATCATCCAATAAGGAACTTAAAGTGGATGTAAACCCGCTCTCATCCTTTCTAAACTACTGCAATATTGGTTATCTAGAAGGATATACACGCCTCCCGCATGTATACTTATCTGTCAAATGTCTCCCCTCTGTCTGCTATGAGACCCGAAAAACTGCAGATTTTGTGGGTGGGTCTGTTTTCCAGGGCTCAGTGGGTGGAGTCATGATGTCAGTAGACTCCCCGCCCACCTCTACACTCCCCCATTAGTTTTCTCCTATGTATTTCTTACACTGAACTTCTGCTATGATCACTAACATCCAGTCAAAACCCAGAAAAGTCCCCACATGACTTCAGCATGCCAAATCATGCTGAGGTGTGGAAAAGCCAATCCTTGCAGAACTGCTGAAGAAAGGAGTGGGGGGGAATTAAAAAATAATGCATGTCTTAGGCTAGTGCACGACATATGCAAATCACCTGTCAATCACAGTAAGGGGGGAGAACGGACAAAGTTTTCACAGTTTGTCCGTTTTATTTCACTGAAAAACAGATATGATGATTGCTCAGAGCTGGATTAACTCTTTGTGGCAAGACTGGGCACAGCTGATCTGAAATCCCATACCCTATATTGTGCCAGACAAAAAAAATAAATAAAACATTTTGAGTTTACATCCACTTTAAAGCAACGTTGACCAATGTATCGCTGCCTAAGGATGGGCCAAGCATGGTGGAGACTGTGAGAGGAGTGATTGTGGCTTTCAAACAACCCTGTGCCAACAAGAAGAGGAGAAAGAAGGTCAACAGATAGTGGATCAGGTAAAAAAAAACAAGGAGGAGAGGGGTAAGGGAGAACGTGGGGCCTTTCTGGGGCATCTGATCCCACGATCTGTTTGTGTGCCTCCCTTAGGGTGGAAGGAGGTCATAGTTTAGGTTCATATGGTGGTTGCAGTCCAGCTAGGAAGACCATGGTTTTAATGCATTCAGAATGACTACTGTTTAGAGCTTCCCATTTTAAAACATTTATTTTACATATATTTTTGGATTTTATAAAAGTTTCAACAAAGGTGTAGCAAGAGACACAGCAATGAGATATCCCAACGAATAAAGTAAATGGAAGGTGGGCGAACATTGACAAAAATACAATCAGGTAAGAGCACTTGAGTAGGTGTCAATAACTGGTGTATCAAATGGGAAGCAACACCTAGTGCAGTTGGAGGCCTACAAGATTATGAGTACAGTATATCATCCAATGGAAAAACTCAAAGCAACATCGACATATAAATCACTGCCTAAGGTCGGGCCAAAAATGGTGGAGCAACTTCGTGCCAACAAGAAGCAGCAAAAGAGGGTTGACAGATAGTGGATTAGGTAAGGATATTAGGAGGGCAGAGATTGTGGAGCCTTGTCCAGGGCACCTGATCAGATGATTTATTTGTGCACCTAACTCAGAGCAAACGCAAGTTATGGTCTAGGTCCATGTGGTGGTTGTAGTCCAGTCAAGAAGACCATGATTTAAAAAAAATGTAGACAGTTATGTTTAGGGCTTCTTACTTGCGTGCATGAAAAAACAGTTTATTATTATTATAATACAGGATTTACATAGCGCCAACAGTTTGCCCAGCGCTTTACAACATGAGGGCAGACATTACAGTTACAATACAATTCAATACAGGGGAATCAGAGGGCCAGTTTAGGAGCATTTTTGAACTCGTCAGGAAAAAGAGTTTAGAAGAGTTTGTATGAGGCCTTAAAGCGGATTTCTACCCAAAAGTGGAACTTCCGCTTTAAGGCCTCCTCCCCGGCTCCCGTTTGTGAAATGGGGCTTTTGAGGAGGGAGGGGTGGGGGGGGGGGGAAGCAGGTACCCGCTCCCACTTCCGTTCTAGTCGCCTTAAGTTTTCCTTCCTCCCGAAGTCTTCTGGGACACTTGACAGGTCCTAGAAGACTTCGGAACCATTTGCAAAGCACAGCGACGCACACACATGTGCAGTGGGCACCCAGCTGTGAAGCCGCAAGCTGTCACAGCCAGGTGCCCATAGTAGAGATGCCAGTGCCACGAGGGAGGACACGGGGAGAACACGGCTGGGGTGAGTGCATCGCTGCATCATGGGACAGGTGAGTGTTTATTAAAAGTCAGCAGCTACACTTTTTGTAGCTGCTGACTTTTAACAAAAAAAAAAAAAATGACTGGAGCTCCACTTTAATACTCCTCTACTTCCCTGGCCGTACCTCCAATCTTCACCCAGAAATCTTCTGCATCTGCCACCCTTCTGGGTATAATTATATACATCAGCTGCTTGCCTGGAGTTCACCTTTAGGCATATAATCAATGTGACTCTTTGCAGTCTCATTACCTGAATCATCCACAATGTTATTAGTATTTACAGACCATATGATTTTTGAATAGGCTTGAGGGCATACAAAAAACCAAGACATATTTTTTTAGATTTTTTACAAAAAATAATCATGTTATTTTATACTGTTGAAATTCCCTCATTTACATGGAGTTTGAATATTAATAAATTCACTTAAAGCGGATTTCCAGTCCCCCAATTCATATTTTTTCTAAATGCTCCGCCGTAATTACCACTTCTACTATAACATTTGGATAATGTCAGTAATGTGGTCCTTCTTGTTTTTTTTTAATTTTTTTAAATAAATTAAAATCCAACCTGTTCTCGGAAGAAGGCAGGGTCCAGTGACTTGTCATTTCTGGGATTCAGTGCTGCTGGCTATCCAGCATGCACCTCCCGATGTCGCGCCTGCGCAGTAATGCCACTAGTAATGCACCGCTGTTTCCTCCTGACAGGTTGCCCAATTGCGTCATTTCTGGCTTGGAAATCATGCAACGTTTCAGTATTAGGCGATTCCCATGGACTACTGGGAGAGATGAAGCGGATATCCCTGGAGTCCATGTGAATCGCCTTGCGACAAAAATTGCCTAGGCGGCTGGAGCCAGAAGTGCTCCAGAAAATAATTGCAAAAACAGGTATTTAGAAAAAAATAAATAATTGCCATTTCGATTAGCATTGCAGATCATCATTTCTCATCTGCAATGCTAATCGAAATGGCAATTATTATTTTTTTTTTTCTAAATACCTGTTTTTGCAATTATTTTCTGGAGCACTTCTGGCTCCAGCCGCCTAGGCGATTTTTGGTGCAAGGCAATTCACATGGACTCCTGGGATATCCGTTTCATCTCTCCCAGTAGTGAATGGGATCCCCTAATACTGAAATGATATGATATTAAAACATTTTTTTCAAGTGTTACTAAACCCACAACAGTAAAATCAGTCTGTATATGCCGTTAAAGAGGAAGTAAACCCTGGTGGGTTTTTACTTCCTCTTTATTTCCCTGCAAAGGTAAAGCATAATGGGCTACTACGCATCGCATAGTAACCCATTATGTGTCACTTACCTGAAACCGAAACCCACAATGTTCATCTTCACCCCTCTTCCTTGCAGGGCTGTGAACTCCGGCTCTGTGACTCGCCGGAGACACGTGACATCACTCCTGCGCATGCGCGCGGGAGCCGCCAGTCATGGCATGACCCCATTAGAAACGGAACGATGTGCCCTTTCTAAAAAGTGCACATAGTCATCGGCGCTCGGGTCTTTCGTAAATATATCCTAAACCCCTGGAGGTTTAGGAGATATTTCAAGCACCTACAGCTAAGCCTTAATATAGGCTTACCTGTAGGTAAAAGTGGTTGTACAGGGTGTACAGACACTTTAAATAATGCTGGTTATACTCACTGTGGAGCCTAAGGGGTTATCCTCCCCTAATTCCACAGTCCCCAATCCCTCTTTTGATAAGACAGAGCCTTTGGAGTCAATCTGTACATGCTCAGTTTGCATGTGATCAGTACAGGGCCAATCAGCATTGTCCAGAAGGCCAGGGGCCCTGCAGCCTCATAGGACAAGCTGAGTAGAATAACTCCTCCTACAAGCTTTAACCAGACACTGATAGAAGTCACAAGACTGCTACATACTGTTGATGAGAAAAGGTATTTAGCAGTTTATTGTTACTAAAATAATTGCATTTCCATGTTCTGTGTAGTGTGGGAGACCAGATATAGTGAATGCAGGTTCTGGGTTTAGTAACACTTTAACCGCTTCCCGACCGCCTCCTGCACATATACGTCGGCAGAATGGCACGGCTAGGCAAAAGCACGTACAGGTACGTCCCCTTTAATTGCATAGCCGTGGGGCCGCGGGTGCACTCGCGACCCGGTCGGGAGCTCCGTGACCGCGGCCGCGAGACCAGCGGACCCGATCGCCGATGGTGTCCCGCGATCGGGTCACAGAGCTGAAGAACGGGGAGAGGTCATCGGGAAAGCCGATCAATGACGTCAGACGTCAGCCCCGCCCCCTAATGTAAAAATTTTTTTTAAAAAAAAATAAATAAAAAAACACGTCACAGACCATAACCCCTCCCCCCTATTTTGTAAACGCTATAACTTTTGCGCAAACCAATCAATAATCGCTAATTGCGATTTTTTTTACCAAAAATATGTAGAAGAATACGTATCGGCCTAAACTGAGGAAAAAAAAATTTTTTTTATATATTTTTGGGGGATATTTATTATAGCAAAAAGTAAAAAATATTGCATTTTTTTCAAAATTGTCGCTCTATTTTTGTTTATAGCGCAAAAAATAAAAACCGCAGGGGTGATCAAATACCACCAAAAGAAAGCTCTATTTGTGGGAAAAAAAGGACGCCAATTTTGTTTGGGAGCCACGTTGCACGACCGCGCAATTGTCAGTTAAAGCGACGCAGTGCTGAATTGCAAAAAGGGGCCTGGTCCTTTGGCTGCCAATTGGTCCGGGGCTGAAGTGGTTAAAAAAAAAGTATAACATTTCCCAACACTATAAAGCTTTGCAGTTTTCCCAATATTAAAGGGAGAGTTCTTCACATTTAACAGCAAGTCTGAATCTTCTCTCACTGTTCTAAGAGCCGCAGTCAGTGTCTGGGAGCCTTTCCCCGATGAGTGCAGACACACAGAAAGACTGTCATTCTTTAATGAAAAGATTATTTTCTCTTCCATCTGTGCAGGTTTCCCATGCACCGGATTTTCGGAGCTCTAATTACCAAGCAGAGATAGGAGGCATTTGTTAGTGTGATGAGCAGTACAAGGAAAAATGTACTGGGAATGAATCAGAGAAAGCCGCAATGATTTCATCTGCAGAGCTAGTTAAAAAACACAACAGGGGAGACCCAAGAGAGGCCACACAACACGTCTCCCCACATAAACAACACTAAGTCCCCACAGACGGCTTCATTCAGCGAAAGTGGCTTAGCGCAGTGGAAAAGAAGAGTAAATTATAAGTTAAAGGAAAAAAATAAAACAATGCACTTCTTAGAATAATTACCACGCTATTATTACAACGAATTCTGAATTACAGGATTAGTTGATCATACGTTTGTCAACAAAAGTCAACTGAAGGCCAAAATGGAAGGCAGTGGTCCAACTTTATAAAGTGTACCTACCTGCCAACACGTGTAAACTTGGTCAGACGGCGCAATAAAATGGATATCAAAATAAAAATTTACAGGGACTTACTAATCTCATAGCCGGATCTGTGTAGGAAGACAAAGATCCAATATTCACCCATCACAGCGGGCAATGTCTAAGTAAATTCTCAGGGACTCCGTCCCCCTTTCTTGGGGTCCCTTGGCCTGGACCTCTACACCTGTGGTTCTCAACCTTGGTCCTCAAGTACCCTCAACAGACCATGTTTTGGGAATTTCTCGTCGATAAAATAGCTGTCAAAAATACCAAGCCACTGACTCTGATTTAAAGCACCTGTGCAAGATAAAGTAAAACCTGAAAACATGGCCTGTTGGGGGGTACTTGAGGACTGAGGTTGAGAAGCACTGCACTACAGCACCCTACTGGAAACACATTGGTCAGTCATTACTGCACAGGGTTCCATATAAGCAGGGACCAGTAAGGAATGGTCGCGTTGCAGGTAATCCCATTTCGACCTCTTCCACCACTGCAGGGCCCAAGTACCACTCATCTGGTGCCTTCATTCAACCTTACCAAGTATGTATGTAACATCTATGTAAAACTGGCCATAATTTGGACCCCTCAGCTATACTGTATATAATATGCATTAGAGGATTACAAGGTAGTTATCAGGGTTGGTTCCCACCACAAAAAACGCACTCCAGATCATTTCCGGATGCATTTCAGCATGCGCATTTTTAACACATTTTTGGTGCCTTCCAGTGCATTTTTAATGCGTTTCTGAATGCATTCCAGATGCTTTTTTTCTTTCACTGTACTGGGGGTCCGGTGCCTTTATGATGAGTTTTACCACGTTCCAGTACTGTCCAGTGCAGGATAAATGCAGCATGTTGTACTTTTTTTCCTAGAACTGACCCCTTAAAAAAACCATTTAAAGCGGAGTTGCACCCAAAAATGGAACTTCCGCTTTAAGGAAAGGTGACCCCCCCCTGACATGCCACATTTGGCATGACATTTTTTGGGGGGGGAGCGGATACCCTCTTTTTAGTGGGTTCCAGCTCCCACTTCCTCCCGGCGTACCGCGGCGCTGGAAGCAAGTTCACCTCTCCCTCTTGGCAATCATCTGGGACACGTCCCAGAGGATTGCCCGGCCAACTACGGCGCGCGGCTCGCACAGGCGCAGTGCGTGCCCGGCTGTGAAGCCACAGCCGGGTGCCCACAGTGACAATGTCGGCACCGCAGAGAGGAGGGGGAGACAAGCAGGGCTTTGTTCCCCCGCATCGCTGGACCCTGGGACAGGAAAGTGTCCGATTATTAAAAGTCAGCAGCTGCAGTATTTGTAGCTGCCGACTTTTAATTATTATTTTTTTTTTGTTTTTTAAGCGGAACTCCGCTTTAACCTACTTTCCATGCTTTTTTGATGCAGAAAAAAAAACGCACTGCATGTGATGTGAACCGGCCCTCCATCTTTAGGGCTGTGGTAGAGTTCCAGATATCATGACACGTTTCGCAAACATGCTTCTTCAGGGGAAGGATTTCTCAAAACGATAGACACCCCTATATAAAGCCAAAGCCACAAACAGGATGATACATCCCTGTGTAGTATATTATATCTAATATATATATATATGTATACATATATATATATATTATATATATACATATTTATATATATATGTAGTGTTTTTTATGTAGTTCGTATAGACATTCTATTTAGGCATTCTAAGACAAACTCATTATGCAAGAATATAGATTGGGGATTCAAGTCTATTCTACACCTCAAAAGGGTGTCCAGGTGTCATCTCTTAATCTAATCAGTAGTCGCACACATCAAAGACAATGTTATCTGTTACCCTTTGATGTGTAAATCTTATGCAAGTTGTGTGTGTGAGGAATAGCCTTTTCACCTGGTATTTACTGATGGTAATTAGAATTGAGGGGGGGTATTCATGGTAAACATTTAGTTGACCCCCCCCCCCCAGTGTCAGATCAGTATATGAGAAGACAGGCAGGTTGTCAGCTAGTCTAGAGAGAAAGACGGGTCTAGGAGAAGAAATTCCTTGTCATGTACTCTGCTGGATTTTGTCATCTGTAATAATGTTCTGTTTTGGAAGTCAATAAAATCTCTCTCTGGGAGAATCGGGTTTTGCTGCGGACAATACTTTTAATAACTATATTCCATCTACGAGGAAGGAACGACGATTATAGATTAGATCACTACATTGGTGCCGTTCAAGCGACCAGAAGAGCATTTTCAGGACTTTGTATTAGAAATCGTGGTGATAACAATCCGTGAGTTGGACAGAAGTCTGATGGAGACCCAAGACCTGTGCTGTGACTCTAACGTCTGGTTGTGACATAAGAGAGTCTGATCTACAAAATCAAACAAGTTTGGAACCCCAGAATTATTCTCTGGAGACTGGAAACGAAGAAAAAGGACTGCATCGTGTACCAGAAGACGTGAGCTGGAAGCTGAAGGAGTAATTAATGCGGTGAGTAAAATATTTCTCTTTTTAAATTATTAATAATATAGTAAAAATGCTTACTCAGTGTGAAGCTAGTGTCAGTTCTGATAAAGTTAACAGATGGGTGTTAAAATGTATTAAGCGTCATGGCGGTCCTTATGAAGTGCCAGAAAAATATAAGCAGACATGGACTATGATGAATGAATTTTTAGAAAAAACTGTTTTTGATAGTAAAATTTCAGAAGGTAAAAGAAAAGGTTCAGGGCTTGTTATCTTGCTGTTTAACAATGGAAAGTTCGTTGAAGGATAAGGTTGAGGAAATTACCCAGTTACAGAGTGCAGTTGATAATAGCAACAAGGTTTGTCAGAGGTTACAAAACCAATCAGAATCTGAGACTGTAAAATTTAAAATTGCATGCAGTCACCATTGGGGAAGCTCTGCTTGAGAAGTCTAAACGTTGTAATGAATTATCAGAGGAAAATGAGAGATTGAAATTAAGAATTATGGAATTAGAGAAGAGATCTCAGGAATGCAGATATGCATCGAATCGTGGATTCAGCAATCTGCAGCAAAATGCAAATACAAACATTCTATCAAATGAAACAGAACCTCATATTAAATCTGATAATTCATTGCCAGCCGCACCCACTGAGACCACCACAGTTTATAACAATAATAATAATGCAGGTGAAGTTCAGCTTGTAATGAAGCCTTTGAAACCAAAAGAATTAGATGCAATTCTTAAAGAAATAGGAATGATTCCCTGCCATGATTTAAACAGATTTTTAAAATGGTTTTGTGACTTGCAGAATGTCAGAGATATGTACAATCTCAACCCATCTGATTTAGACAGAGTTATGCAACATTCTATAGGAAATAGTCTTTGGGTGAGAATTAAGCAGATCTGTACTCAACCAATGAGGACAAGGGACATATTGATGGAATTGTTATGTGTTTTGTATGGTGTACGTTCTGATGTTACTGTTCATGGGAAGATCAAACAAATGAAAAGCGAATCTCCCTACGAACTGTCAGAAAGGGTAAAATCTATTATGGAAATATTGGTCAGTAATAATCTTGCATTTGAGCATGGTGGCTTGTTACATATGAGTATATTTCTACATGCTTTGAACGAAGAGATTAGACAAAATATTTTACTAGTTACCCCAAATCCCCATGATTTAAAAGATGTATTGTTGAAAGCAGACAATTTATGGAGAAAGTCAAATGAGCAAGCTGTCAAGATTGATTTAGCCACATTGTTTAGGACAAATACTGAACATAAAGATCAAAAGATAATGTCTTATGATAACAATCAAAGAGGAGACACCAGGTCAAATATAGGTGATATTAATATGAAAAGCAGAGCTGACCAAAATCATAATAAAAAGGTATCGAAGGCTTGGATACCATTTTCTCAGTTAAAACAGAAATATGACCACTTGAAGATTGAGTACGATAAAATGAAAATGGAACATTACACATTGCTGGGACAGCTAAACAGATTACATTATCCAGATCTGTTTTTGAATACAAGTGACATTTCTCTAGCAGTGGGGGTGGATTAGTTTCAACCTGTGGATGTGTAAATAGTCCTTTGTTTTAACTTCAAAGAATGTTTAAGGATCTTGCTAATTAGTTTTGTTGGAGAGTTTTTTGTCTTTCAGATATTGAAGATACTGCATCCGCATAGCATGTGAACTGCAAGCTGAAATTTCTGGCTAGTGGGGGAGAAACACTGAATAAACAATATCATGGACTCTCTCAATATTCATCAAGCAATTGATTTTTTTTTTTTTTTTTTGACTTTTTGACTTGGACAATGGACTTTTCCCTATATTTTATTTTTTTTTATTTTTCACCCTTTCCCATTTTTATTTTATTTTTATTTTTCACCCTTTTCCATTTTTATTTTTATTTTTATTTATTTTTTTTTTATTATGTTTTATTTCTTGAACTTTATCTTAAAACCAGAGCGAAACATTTAAACCGAAAATAATTTTCATGTTACATTACATGTTGCATATTACATATTGCATATTGGTCTATATATTTGACATCTAAGGTGAGATGCTGCACAATGGCTTGGCATAGCATAAATTATAGTATGTTGGGTGGTTTTCCTAAATTTATGAGAGGGGTGAGTGAAATTCATCACTCCAGTCATGATTTGAAACTTTGTTGAATCAGTCATTAATATTATTGACATATGGATGAAAAAAGACCTAACTTTACTGGCAAGATTTTCCACTGCTGCTTTGTCTGGATAGAAGATCTGATAAACGCTGATGTCAAGCTGATTCTATCTGAAAGTGGGGGATTATATATGGATTATATGGATATATGAATTATAGATTGGTATATAGATTGGTATACCATTCAGGTGGAATTATGGACTGAATGATTCAAGCAACTGCTCTATTAAGGATGGAAATGAGGAGTCGGCCTACAGCAAATTACAAAGTACAGCAATAGCAGTTTTTTTCAGCCTTTTGAACTTGAAAGTGAATGCTGGTACATGGATGGTTCTTCTTACTATAAAGATGGAAGTAGAATTTCGGGATTTGCTGGTGTTTGTGCAAAAGCATCTTTAAGAAAATGAAAACCTTGAGCCTGGAGAGGAATCCTGGAGTTATGTGGATCGGAGCTCCCAGCACACCAAGTCTACTTTCAATGAGAGTTATGATGAAGTTGAAAATTGAAGAATGAACTGCGACATCCGCTCGTTTTTGTGCAATATTCAAGATCTTGATGTGATATAATAAGGATGTTTACCGAATCCTTTTCCAGTCATGGTCTAAAGCTATATTATCTAATGACTGTTTCATGGGGATATTTTAGAGGCTGGTGAAGAGAGATGTAACCAGTTTCAACTTTATATTTCATATGAGCCATTGTGAAGCATCCAATACCTCAAGTCGGTAATGCTATGTTTGTTGCTTGATTTATGGGTCAGTTCTAGTAGTTAGAACGACCCAAGTGGGGGTATATGTAGTATATTATATCTAATATATATATATATGTATACATATATATATATATTATATATATACATATTTATATATATATGTAGTGTTTTTTATGTAGTTCGTATAGACATTCTATTTAGGCATTCTAAGACAAACTCATTATGCAAGAATATAGATTGGGGATTCAAGTCTATTCTACACCTCAAAAGGGTGTCCAGGTGTCATCTCTTAATCTAATCAGTAGTCGCACACATCAAAGACAATGTTATCTGTTACCCTTTGATGTGTAAATCTTATGCAAGTTGTGTGTGTGAGGAATAGCCTTTTCACCTGGTATTTACTGATGGTAATTAGAATTGAGGGGGGGTATTCATGGTAAACATTTAGTTGACCCCCCCCCCCAGTGTCAGATCAGTATATGAGAAGACAGGCAGGTTGTCAGCTAGTCTAGAGAGAAAGACGGGTCTAGGAGAAGAAATTCCTTGTCATGTACTCTGCTGGATTTTGTCATCTGTAATAATGTTCTGTTTTGGAAGTCAATAAAATCTCTCTCTGGGAGAATCGGGTTTTGCTGCGGACAATACTTTTAATAACTATATTCCATCTACGAGGAAGGAACGACGATTATAGATTAGATCACTACACCCTGGTGCAGTGGAGGAGGAAAGAGGCAACAGCACTGAGTGCCACGATATCCAAGTGGCAAAAGGAAACCCTAGAGGGGGCGCAATCCCCGAGAAAAACAAAGCCCAAATTGTAATCCAAGCCCCCATTGGTCACAAGAATCCAACGCAGCCCAGCTACCACAATATGATGCACAGAGATCTGTGTTAAAAGGAAAAGCAAACAAGCTGGGTGCTGGAATCAACTCCCCATTGTAATCATTATTTGTCAAAGACTGTATGGTGAACACGTTCCAACATCGGTCATAGGTAAGCGGAGCACCATCAATGGAAATAGAGTAGACTTTGAGAACGACTTTAATAAAAAGCATAATTCTAGCTAGGGAATAAAGCATGAACATGGGGGGGGGGGGGGATCATCCACGCCCCACCCCGCTGTTGGACTTCTAGCCCCCTATGCGTTGTCAGTACCCTGCAGGACATTTTACCTGGCTCCAACAAATACAAATCTGTTTTGGCCACAAGACTGGCAATAAGGAAATGAACAACTGTGATTCAGATAGATCCCACGAATAAGGTCTGTTATTACTGTTAATCATCCAGTTATATCGGCAAGTGAGCAGCAGGATTTAAATAATAAGAGTGTGTGAGTCACTAGAACATCAAAATCACAGCTTCAGCTCTCAGAATTGCTTTAACACTTTTCAGTCTGTAATAAGGCACAGTGGTTACCCAACGCCATACCATACGAGGTACCAGGAAGACAGGGCGGAAGGAAATGGTCGAGGACAAGACCAGAGATAAAAAAGGCACGAGTTAAAAGGAAATCATTACCAAAAAAATATATGGGCTACCAATGCTAACCTCTTCTAAAAATACTAGTTTCCTGGCTATCATCTGCTCTAATGACCTCAATACTTACTATATCACTGACCCAGAACAAGTGCGCAGATCAGGAGTCTGAGTGCTTGTCTAAGGTCAGGGACTAATGCTGCGTACACACACTTGGTCCGGCGGACCGGAATCCTTCGGACAATTCGATCGTGTGTGGGCCCCAGCGGACTTTTCTTTCCCAAAAGTCAGACGGACCTAGAAATAAAACAGGTTTCAAATCTTTCCGACGGACTCGAGTCTGGTCTAAAAATCCGGTCGTCTGTTTGCTAGTCCGATGAACGAAAACCGACGCTAGGGCAGCTATTGGCTACTGGCTATGACCTTCCTTATTCTAGTCCAGTCGTACGTCATCACGTTCAAATCCGTCTGACTTTTGGAGTGATCGTGTGGGGGGCAAGTCCATTCGTTTAAAAGTCCGACGGACCTCCGCTGCAAAGTCCGTCGGATTTGGGTTCTTTGATTTGGGTTCTTCTGAAACTGCTAGTTGTCTCTAGCTTCAGTATTGTTATGCCGCGTACACACGATCAGACTTGACGGACTAGGTCCAACAGAAAAGTCCGATCTTGTGTACGCGGCATAACAATACTGAAGCTAGAGACAACTAGCAGTTTCAGAAGAACCCAAATCAAGATGGCATTTTGCAGGCTTGTAGGTAAACAGCTTCTCTATTAGGATCTATGGAAAAAAAACTGCCCGCTGGCTTAAGTGTAATGCCTCCTACACACGATCGGACATTCCGACAACAAAACAGTTTTGTTTCCGAAGGATGTTGGCTCAAACTTGTCTTGCATACACACGGTCACACAAATGTTGTCGGTAATTCCAAACGTCAAGAACGCGGTGACGTACGACGAGCCGAGAAAAGGGAGGTTCAATAGCCAGTGCGGCTCTTCTGCTTGATTCCGAGCATGCGTGGACTTTTGTGCGTCGGACTTGTGTACACATGCTCAGAATTTCCGACAACAAGTTTTGTTGTCAGAAAATTTGAGAACCTGCCATCAAACATTTGTTAGCGGAAAGTCCGACAGCAAATGTCCGATGGAGCGTACACACGGTCCAACAACAAACTCACATCCAACATTTCCCTTGTGTACGCGGCATTAGAGATAGACGAGCCACACCAAAATGTCATAGGCTACGAGGCACAGACGAGGTCACCTGAAGGTTGTAAACCCTTCTATATACCCAGTGAAGTGACTGGCATCAGGTGATACACAGGGATGAAACAGATCCTCCGACATAAGTTGTACCTGGTTATCTGAAGCCCTTTCCTCTCTACACCTGTTCAAAGTGCTAAATTTTAAAGATTGTCTAAAAGTTCAGAAAAAAGGGGGTGGAGAGATAAAGTTATACCCTGCATTCTGCAGAGCTCAGTGAGGAAAGCTGATTGGAGAGAAGGGAAAAAAAAGGCAAGGGAAAGGAAGGGACACCCCCCACCCCCCATTCACACGGCACACAGGGACAGAGTTGAGGCTGTCAATCATCTGGAGATCCCTCCCCTGTCACCTTTTTTTTTTCATGACATCAGGAAAACTTGTCAGAAGTGATTGCAGATAGCAGAGGAACAAAGCAGAAAACAAAAGTGACACTTGGTGCTCTTAATTGAGACAAGTACACACTATAGAGGGATATGCTTTGTTCATATTTCATGTCTGAGGTTTACAACCACTTGAACCACCTGATTACTGGGCACTTAAACCCCCCTCGTGACCAGACCAATTTTCAGCTTTCGGCGCTGACGCACTTGGAATGACAATTGCGCGGTCATACAACACTGTACCCAAATGAAATTTTTACCATTTTTTTTTCCCCACAAATATAGAGCTTTCTTTTGGTGGTATTTAATCACAGCTGGGGTTTTTATTTTTTGCTAAACAAACAAAAAAAGATGGAAAATTAAAAATAAAAATAAAATCATGTTTAATAGTTTGTTATAAAATTTTGCAAACGGGTAATTTTTCTGCTTCATTGATATGCGCCGATGAGGCGGCACTGGTGGGCACTGATAGGCTGCACTGGTGGGGACAGATAAGTCGGTACTGATGGGCACAGCAAAGATGGCACGGATGATGGCACTGATGGGCACTGGTAGGTGACACTGATGGGCACTGGTAGGTGACACTGATGGGCAGCACTGGCACTGTGGGCACTGACAGGTGGAGCTAGTGGGCACTGGTAGGTGGCACTTTTATTAGCCAAAAGGTGGGCACCATGGACCCTGGGCATATTGCAGTGAGAGGGACTGATGTCCCTCTCACTGCCGCCGGTGATCGGCTTTTTCTTTTTCTCCTCGCGCTGTCAGCGCGAGCAGGAAAAAAAGCCGATTACCGGCTCCGTTATTATCACATGACCAGCTGTCATTGGCTGACAGCTGATCACGTGGTAAGGGGTCGGGATCGACCCCTTACTCGGATCTGTGATCCAGCGAGTCTCACAGGCTCGCAGATTTTTCTTTGGGAAAATAAAAGTTCAGTAAAGAGACTCTGTCAAATTTTTCTTTGGCCGCATGCGTTTGCCAAGTGTAAACACAGCTGAAACTCCAATTTGCCGCTAAAACTTTATTGTACCTTTCCATGTTCGAGGCGACTTGGGTCATTTCTCTATCTGGATATAGCGTCCTATAAATAAGATCCTGGTTATAGTCATGCGAGTACTCGGCTATCATTGCTTTTATACTATATGTACTGTTTATGTATATTTTCAAAATAATTGAGATTTATTCCCGAATACAATAGGGTCTCCTGAGTTCTCCAGTAAATGGCGAAACACGTAGAGCACAGCGCCTATTATTCTTCTGCAGTTTGGCCTAATACATCTGTTGCATATTGAAAACTACTCTTTCTATATGTACAAATATTCATACGTTTTGGCCTAGCGGAATGAGTGCTATCTTAGGGAGCTTCTTATATGCAATTTGAAACTGTATCAAATGTTTTTTTGGATATAGAACATTTTAAGAAATCATGTTGTGAATAAAAATAGTTTTGAATTTTAATCAGTCGAGTATTCATTTTCCATGAGTGGAAGCTTAACCACTCACTGACTGCGCTATAGTCAAATGACGCTACAGTGCTGACGGCTGGTTATGGGAGGGCATCTATTGACGTCCTCCCAGGACCCCAACCCCCTGCGTGCTTCCGGGGCGCACACCGGGCTTGCTCTGTGATCGCTGTGTCCTTTGGACACAGCTTATCATAGACAAAAGTAAAGGGCCAATCACAGTGGCCCTTTACCACGTGATGAGCTGGGCCCAATCACAGATGACCACACTGAACAGACCTGCCAGTTATTGGTAGTCTTCTCCTCACACACTGTGGACATTGTTAGAAGAGAGCTGGTAACGAGCGATTCTCACAGGGACATCTACACTGGTAATCAGGGCACACTGATCATCAGTGCAGCCCATCAGAGCCCATCAGTGCAGCCCATCAGAGCCCACCAGTGCAGCCCATCAGAGCCCACCAGTGCAGCCCATCAGAGCCCACCAGTGCAGCCCATCAGAGCCCACCAGTGCAGCCCACCAGTGCAGCCCATCAGAGCAGCCCATCAGAGCAGCCCATCAGAGCAGCCCATCAGAGCCCACCAGTGCAGCCAATCAGAGCCCACCAGTGCAGCCAATCAGAGCCCACCAGTGCAGCCAATCAGAGCCCACCAGTGCAGCCAATCAGAGCCCACCAGTGCAGCCAATCAGAGCCCACCAGTGCAGCCAATCAGAGCCCACCAGTGCAGCCAATCAGAGCCCACCAGTGCAGCCAATCAGAGCCCACCAGTGCAGCCTATCAGAGCCCACCAGTGCAGCCTATCAGAGCCCACCAGTGCAGCCTATCAGAGCCCACCAGTGCAGCCTATCAGAGCCCACCAGTGCAGCCTATCAGAGCCCACCAGTGCAGCCTATCAGAGCCCATCAGTGCAGCCTATCAGAGCCCATCAGTGCAGCCTCATCAGTGCCTCCTCATTAGTGCCCATTAGTGCAGCCTATCAGTGCCCATCAATGCACTTTGGTGAAGGAGAAAAATTACTTATTTGCAAAATTTTATAACAGAAACTAAGAAAAACATTTATTTTTTTCATTATGTTTTGTCTTTTTTAATTTCTTTAGCAAAAAAAAAATGGTAATTAACGACCACCAAAATAAAGCTCTATTTGTCTCAAAAAAAATGATAAAAATGTTATATGGGTATAGTGTTGCAGGACTGTGCATTTGTCATTCAAAATGCGACAGCACTAAAAAGCTGAAAATTGGCTTGGGCAGGAAGGGGGTGAAAGTGTATTTCATTTTTGTTCTTTGCATCTTTACAAAAAAAAAAAAAAAAGAAAAAAAATCAACATTTTTAAGTTTATGATTTTGCCTTTGTAACCTGTGTCAGGTTAGCGTTCAGGCTTGGCACACCTGCGGCGGACTCACGGATATTGGACTAAGTCACACCACCCATATAGAAGCCTGGTCAAATGCGAGCATTTCATCTCCACTGTTCCAGCAGGAGGGTCAGATTTACACTCAGCTCGCATGTGGTATGTTGCTATTCTAGGACTATGGTCTCACACCGCTCTAGTAATATTCTACATGCAATTTTGTTTCTTGGTTTGTAAAAAAACATTTATACAACCTTGCCTATTATTATCCCTTACCCCTAGACTGGGTGTTTTTTTTTTCTCTTTTGGACATTGATCCTCAGAGTGTCACCTCTCTTGTGACCAATCCCGGGTTAGGTCACCAGCTACAGTCCCTTCTTTTCTTAAAGAAGAATAACTAGGTGGTGTGATACCATTTTATATGCCCTAATCAGCAAGGTAATAACCCTGCCACCACATGCACGTTGGCCTCCCAATGTTCCTTTGTTTCTTTTTTTTCTTGGTCATCACTGTTATGTTGTGTTTTTTTTGGTCTTCAATGTCCGTCACGGTCACTGTATCACCTTTCCAGCTCACTCACAAACTCTCGGAAGTACCTCATACTTGTATAAGAAAGACAAGGGAACAGAAGGAAGCGCCACCTAAGTGCAATAAACTTAGTTTGGTTTAATGACACAACAGGTAATGCCTGGGGCATCACAGCTGGGGGTATCCTGTCTCCATAGTGCACCCCCCCCCCGCGCACGATCGCGGTGGGCCGCGCCCTCTTGTGGTGGCCGTTGGTATGACACCCAGCAATGCTAATAGAGCGGTTTGTTTTCACTGCCTGCCCATCTCCTTAACTTTACTTAGAACCCCCAAATATTAAATAGAAAAAAAATATATATATATATTTAACACCCTAGAGAATAAAATGGCGGTCGTTGCAATACTTTCTGTCACACCGTATTTGCGCAGCGGACTTACAATCACACTTTTTTGGGAAAAAATACTTTTTTTTTTTAATTAAAAAATAACAGTAAAGTTTGCCCAATTTTTTTTTTATATTGTGAAAGATAATGTTACGGCGAGTAAATTGATACCAAACATGTCGCGCTTCAAAATTGTGCCTGCTCGTGGAATGGCGACAAACTTTTACCCTTTAAAATCTCCATAGGTGACGTTTAAAAAATTCTACAGGTTGCATGTTTTGAGTTACAGAGGAGGTCTAGGGCTAGAATTATTGCTCTCGCTCTACTGATCGCGGTGATACCTCACATGTGTGGTTTGAACACCGCTTTCATATGCAGGCGCTACTCACGTGTGCGTTTGCTTCTGCAAACAAGCTCGACGGGGCGCGTTTAAAAATTATTTTTTTCTTATTTATTTTAACTTTTTATTTTTTATTTTTTCACTGTTCTTTTGAAGAAAAAAAAATGTGTCACTTTTATTCCTATTACAAGGAATGTAAACACCCCTTGTAATAGAAAAAAAGCATGACAGTGCCTCTTAAATATGAGATCTGAGGTCAAAAAGACCTCGGATCTCATATTTACACTAAAATGCAATAAAAAAAAAAATGTCATTTGAAAAAAATAATAAAATGTCCCTTTCTAAGACCTATGGGTGGAAGTGACGATTTGAAGTCGCTTCTGCCCTGCAATGACTTGGAGACAGGCGGGGGCCATCTTCCCCTCGTCTCCATGTCGTTAAAAAAAAAAAAAATAAGAAAACCTGGCTCCTGACTTTTTTAGCTGGCTCCTAAATTTCAAGAAAATTTGTCAAGCCCTGCAAGAGTGTATATACAAATGCATTACATATCATCCGACTCCATTCTATTCTGCTTTATTACAATTTACCTTAGTTAGCTGTGTAATTTTTTTTCTTCATTTCATTACAGGGGAAGGCTGTAAAGAGATAGTTATCTTGACTAAAACCCTTAAAAGGTTAAAATGGCAGGAAAAATTATTTTCTAGGAGCCCTGATGAGTATGTGATTACTAATGTTGTACATTCGTTCTTTACACAGATTCAGACAGTTGGTGTTTTGATGGCAGATGGGAGGATGTAGTTTAGGATGAGATGCAGCCAAATCTGTGAATTTTTTATCCTTTGCTAGACGGATTTCTAACTATCTACAAACACACTGAAGTAGAATTCCTTTTCACTGCATAAACAAAGACAAAACAAAATTTCAAAGAATTTAAAGACGCTCAAGTCATAGAAGCCGACGCAGATACAACACGTTCCCCGAATGAGCATCTCTAATCTCCTTCCTCATACACATTCTAGAGAAGTTGGCTGCCTTTACTCACTTATTTTCATAGATTTCATCTTTATTTCCTGAATCTGAACAAACGCAGGCTCGGCGGTGATATGTCTGCTTTAACCCTAAAAATCCTGCACCACCATGTTGTAACCACATGCATTACACGAGGTTGCAGTGTAGCCCCATACGCTTGATTGGGTTGCGTTTTGCGGCAGTGCCCCACGGTAAAAGCGACATGCTGTTTAATTTTGAAAACGATGCATACCGTCATTAGTCAGGTGGTTGGGAGGGCAGTAAAGCCATGGCTCAACTGCCTGATTTCACCACCCTTTGGCAGCTGGTGTGAATGAGACCTAACTCCACAGAAACACTGCAAAGGAGCAGGGAAAAGGACCAATCAGTAACTTTACAGGTCACAATGAATGAATACCTGACCTGTTACAATATACAGTATCATTTATCAAACAAACATTACTTTAATGATTAAAACACACAGGGGCAGCACGACTGGTAGCGCGACTGCCCCAGGAAGAATTTACCCACTTCCTGAGCAGACCATTTTTTGCACAACGGCACTGCGTCGCTTTAACTGACAATTGCACGGTCGTGTGACGCTGTGCCCAAACAAAATTTATGTCCTTTTCTTCCCACAAATAGAGCTTTCTTTTGGTGGCGATTGATCACCTCTGCTTATTAAGAAGAGTGACAATTTTGAAAAAAAAAAAAAGAAAGGAAAAAACAAAAAAAACACACAAGATTTTGTACTTTTTGCTATAATAAATATCCTCCTGCAATAGATGGCTGCAATATAAGCCCTACCCCCCAAATAAGCTCTAGTTAAAGTCCTTGTAGGTCTTATTTTCAGGGTAGGGCTTATTTTCGGAGAAACAGGGTAGGGCTTATTTTGTGAGGTAGGGCTTATATTACAGCCATCACCGACAATCACGCTAGGTCTTATTTTCGGGGAAACGGGGTAGGCTAATGACCAGACAAGAAAGAGGAAGTGGGCTGTATAAGGTATTTACTGGCAGAAAATAAATGGTTTTACTATCCAAAGTTAAAACAACAACAAGGGCAGAGGATTTAACCACATGCCGACCGCGCTATAGTCAAAAGACGGCTACAGCGCGGTCGGGTTATCCTGGGAGGACGTCCTACGGACGTCCTCCCAGAAACTTGCTCCCGCGCGCCCCCTGGGGCGCGCACTCGGGAACATCCGTGACCGCCGGGTCCCGAGGACCCGGCGCATCACGGATCACGGTAAACGGCCGCTGATAGTGGCCGTTTACCACGTGATCGCTCCGTCAAATGACGGAGCGATCACATGTACACAAACCGGCGTCACGTCATGACGCCGGTTCCTCCCTCTCCTCTCTGTACCGATCGGTACAGAGAGGAGAGAAGCGGAGAGGGTGAGAGACGGGACCAGCGCTGTGGGCTGGATGTGTAGTGCCCACAGCGCTGGTCAATACACTGCCACCACTGTGCAATGCTCTGCCACCACTGTGCAACGCTCTGCCACCACTGTGCAACGCTCCAATACTCTGCCAATACTCTGCCAATACTCTGCCAATAAATTTTATAAGAAACAGAATTTTTTTTTTTTTTTTTACCGAATTTTCAGTATATTTTGATTTATAGCGCAAAAATTTAAAAACTCAGTGGTGATTAAATACCACCAAAAGAAAGCTCTATTTGTGTGAAAAAAAGGACACAAAATTCATTTGTGTACAGTGTTGCATGACGGAGTAATTGTCATTCAAAGTGTGAGAGCACCGAAAGCTGAAAATTGGTCTGGTTAGGAAGGGGGTTTAAGTGCCCAGTGGGTAAGTGGTTACTAGATGGAAAGTTGAAAAAATGACTGAAGTTCCGCTTTAAGGGTAGCTTTGGTTAAAAAAAAAAAAAAAAAAAAAACACATACTGTTGCTGTATATTGTGACATATAAGGAATTCAGTGCTGCAGGTTTATAAAGAAGCTATTGAATGGTCCCCTTTAACTGAAATAAAATATACATTGCTAGTAACGGGAGTATGTGATATTTGCTAGACATGTACGTTTCAAAGTGTTCTTCTGTACTGTGAACGGATATCACTGCTCCGTCTTTGGATCCATCAATCCCATGACACTGTGCCCCTGACATTTGTAAAAGAACAGAACATTCTCAATAAATCACTAGAATTTCCTCGAACTATCACTGTAACAAGATCTGTACAATGAACAAACTCATAGTTGCAAAAATAATTTTCCTGCTGTACTCTATGAAAACATTTACAGCTGAATTCTGAAAGGAACTAGGATTATCCTACTTCTCCTAGTAGACTCCAACAATATTAAATTCTCAAAGACTCAGCTCAACTAACCAGAATCTTGTGTCACTGTACAATAAGATAAAGTGATTGTAAAGTCTTGTTTAAAAAAAAAAAAATAAAGAATAAAAACATGTTACACCTACCTGCTCTGTTGCAGTGGATTTGCACAGAGCAGCCCAGATCCTCCTCTTCTCAGGTCCCTCTTTAGTGCTCCTGGCCCCCTCCTTCCTGTTGAGTGCCCCCACAGCCGGCAGCTTGCTATGGGGGCACTGAGCAGTCACAGCTCCCTGTGTACATTCAGATATGGAGCCCCTGACCCGGCCCCCTATCTCCACTGATTGGCTAACTGACCTTGATAGACAGCTGCGGGAACCAATGGCACCGCTGCTGTCTCAGCCAATCAGGAGGAGAGTCCCGGATGGCTCAGACACTCGTGGACAATGCTGGACAGAGATGGGGCTCAGGTAAGTAATTAGGGGGGTGCTGGGGAGGCTGCTACGCACAGAACATTTTTTCTCTTAATGCATTAACCACTTCAGCCCCGGAAGATTTTACCCTCTTCCTGACCAGAGCACTTTTTGCGATTCGGCACTGTGTTGCTTTAACTGACAATTGCGCGGTCGTGCTTTCTTTTAGTGGTATTTGATCGCCTCTGCGGTTTTTATTTTTTGCGCTATAAACAAAAAAAGACCAACAGTTTTGAAAATTTTTCCTCAGTTTAGGCCGATATGTATTCTTCTACATATTTTTGGTAAAAAAAAAAAAAAATAATATATAAAAATAAAATTGTAATAAGCGTATATTGACTGGTGTGCACAAAATTTATAGGGTCTACAAAATGGGGATTCGTTTTATGCCATTTTTATTTTTAATATTTTTTATTAGTAATGGCGGCAATCTGCGATTTTTTATCGGGACTGCGACATTATGGCGGACACGTCGGATATTTTTTTACACATTTTTGGGACCATTGTCATTTATACAGCAATCAGTGCTAAAAAAAAAAATGCATTGATTCCCGTGTAAATGACACTGGCACTGAAGGGGTTAACCACGTCCTAGGGAGTGATTATAATTATGAGGGGGCTGGGTTTGAACACACAGGTCAGCTATCACTGCTCTCGATCACTAGGCATAACAGGGAATGCTTTATTTACATAAGCATCTCCGCGTTCTTCCTCTCCGTGACACGATCGCGTGCACCCGGCGGACATCGAGTCCGCGGGACCCGCGGTCACTGAGACGGCGGCACGCACGTGCTCGAGACACCGCTTCTTAAAGGGGACGTACCTGTACGCCCTTTTGCCTGCCAGTGCTATTCTGACGATGTACATCAGCGTGTGCTGTTCAGCAAGCGGTTAGGATTTAAAAAAAAAAGCCTCTGCCTTTACAACTACTTTAAGTGCAACAATCCCCTTATAAGCTGGTTGTTAACCTTGCCATTAATGTTGGATAGAGCGCTAGTGCCCGTCTTTTGCAAATATATACAGGGGGTCCCCGACTTACGAACACCAGGCCTACGAACATCCCCTACTTAGAAACCGGGCGCTGCGGGGACCGTCCGCCATTTTCCGCTGTCCTTCGGCCGTTCTGCGCATGCGCGGCCAGACGGAGCCTCGGAAAAAATGACGGCAAACATCGGAAATGTCCGTAATTTGCCGCGCATGCGCAGAACGGCATTAGACGGAACATCGGAAATGTCCGTAATTGTCGGTCTGCGCATGCGCGGCGGACTTACGAACATTTCCAAGTTAAGAACAGGCGGACAGTCCCTAACGAGTTCGTAACTCAGGGACCCCCTGTACATTTAAATATTTTAACAAATGAATCCTGTTTTTAATGCTATAATTGTATCAGACAATTACAGTATTAAACAGCGGTATATTGTTAAAGTAATATTAAACACACACTGTTTAATTTACATTGGGGTTATTTACTAAAGGCAAATCCACTTTGCACTAAAAGTGCAAACTACAAGTGCAAAGTGCACTTGAAATTGCAGTGAAAGTGCACTTAGAAGTGCAGTCGCTGTAGATCCGAGGGGGGACATGCAAAGAAAATTAAAAAAAAGCATTTTAGCTTGTACATGGTTGGATGATAAAATCAGCAAAGCTTCCCCTCATTTCAGATCTACCCCTTAGATTTACAGCAATTGTACTTCCAAGTGCACTTTGCACTTGTAGTGCAACGTTGATTTGCCTTTTCGTAAATAACCCCCATTGTGTCTCTTCTATTTCTGTATATGTATGATGGCTCTGTCATTATTTTAAAAATAAGTACCTTTTTCCTAATCGATGTCACATGACCCAGATCTTTCCCAGCCTGTCTGCAGGGAAACATAAGCAGGAGGAGCTTCTAGTCCTCTTCTGCTGGTCACATTGTTAAATCAAGCAAAAAAAAAAAAAAAACAACCTCTGTGATACGGATTTAAAAAAAAAAAAAAAAAAAAAAAAAAATTATATTATTATATATATATATATATATATATATATATATATATATATATATATATATATATATATATATATACATACATACATACATACACATACACATACATACACACACACACACACACACACACAACATTTTAAATCCTCATACAAATATATATTTTTTAAATCAAATCTTTATTTTTTTAATAATAACATAGTGTGGGTGGATTTCTGCCCAGACACAGGCTGGTTCACTCCCCCCCACGCCTAGATGCAATTACCCGTCCCAATTGTGTTTAGCTGGTTAGTGGGCATGGAGTGGGCTGTCATTTACCAATTGTATACGCCCACATGTGGGACTCTATAGTCACATGGGCTGTTCAGATGTAATAGGGAGGAAATGCTTAGCAAACAAACTGAAAGCACTGAAAACTGAGCATGTCTAGTGTTGCCACCACTGCTCTGCAAAATCCTCAACTGCAATGGGGACATGAACAGAAGGGGGAGTGAGAGAGCAGCAAGATCAACCAGGTGTTTTTACAGAATACAGAAAACGAATCTCATAGTGACTGAGTGATTATGAAAACCCATTTATTGATGGGTTTTTATTATGTGGGTTTAGTGACACTAGCTAGTTATCAAGTGTACCTAAACAGAAGAACATGTTAAATATTGCAGGTTACCAATTCTTAGATGGTTGCATTCAATTTTCCTTTTAAAGTGGTGTTGCCACCAAAAACAAAAATTAGGCTCAAAAATCATTAAAAAATAAATAATTGGAAAAAAAATTCACCTCTAAATGCCTGTTGCTAGGGGGTCCCTCGTAGTCTGCCACCTTCATTGCCCGGGCAATGACATCACTTCCCGTAGGCGCCGCACAGTCATCTGGGACCTGTCATGTGTCCCAGATGAGTGAGCGTCGAATCACGGCGGAGCGGGGAACGAGGGGGGGGGGATCTCGTTCCCCCGCATCGCTGGACTCCAGGACAGGTAAGTGTCCGATTATTAAAAGTCAGCAGCTGCCGTATTTGTAGCTGCTGACTTTAAAAAAAAAAAAATTTTTGTGGGCACTCCTCTTTAAGGTTTTTTTCCTTTATTTTCACCTGGTGATCCCATTAGTAAAATACTTCCTATCCTAGGGTGACAACAACTTTTACTTACCATAATGTATAGAGAAGAAGCACTGCGATCCTAGGACAGGACTACAGTAACCCCACCCCATCTCCTCTTATTCATAAGGGGTCTGTAGTTCTCAGAGATAACCGGAGACAGTGTAACCAATAAAGACTGCAGCACAGGCATGGCTGATAAGATCAATAGGTACTTTTTGTTGCACTTCTCAAAAAGAGAAAACCCTTTTTAAAAGATAAATAGTGCATTTTATATACAACTACATAGATGAGACCAAAATGAGGCACAAATGAGGAGAAAAAAATAAATAAAAAAAAAAAGGTACAGAGAGGGACTTTGTTCCAAATCAGGGACAGTTGGGAGCTATGGTCCACAGAGCTCTCACCATATTTGCATATTATAAAAAGTCTTATTCGCAAGGTGCCCTCCTTTGGCGACACAAGGTATGCATTCCCCTTATTGCTATGTTGTACTTCTGGGTCCAAAATTTTCAGCTTTTGGCCGGCCAGCCGCGAGGACCTCCATGCATGCAATGAATGTGCACTAACGTGTAACAGGCTAATCCTGATTGAATGCAGGGCTAAATATTAGTGCTAAGGCTACAGGATTAGCCTGTTGCACATTTGTTTAACCACTTCCCACCCGGCCAATGTACATATATGGCCGGGTGGGAGCCGTCTACTTCTGAATGGACGTTCCGGAACGTCCTTCAGAAGTAGAGGGATCGCGTGCCCGCGCAGCGGCGCGATCCCGATGCGGCCGTGTCACCCGGACACGGCGCATCTCGGATCGGCAGGAGGGCTCGGTGATTGGCCCTCCTGATCACATGACGGCCGTGTCGAATCACAGCCGTCATGTGATGTAAACAAACAGCCGGTTGCTAGGCAATCGGCCCTCCTCTCCTCACGCGGAAGTCGTCGGTGAGGAGAGGAGAGCGGATCGCTGCAGCCGGCTGGTGATCAGTGAGTATTAACATATTTTTACTCACTGATCACCAGTGTCCCCACAGTAAAACACACATCCCCAAATAATAAAAACACATGTCCCCCACATATGTCCCAGTAAAATAACATGTGCCAATGATTATCTGCACACATATGTCCGTGATCACCTGCACACCCCTTTTACATGATCATTTGCGTGCATATGTCCGTGATCACGCGAACCAATTATTATACACTTAACGGATTTTTTTTTTACAAAAAACATGTAGCAGAATACATTTTGGCTTAAATTTATGACAAAATTTGATTTTATTGGATTTCTTTTAAAAAAGAAAAGGAGAAAATATTGTTTTTTTTCAAAATTTCCGCTATGTTTTCGCTTATAATCGCAAAAAATAAAAAACAGAGTCGCGAATAAATACCACCAAACTAAAGCTCTATTTGTGCGAACAAAATGATAAAAAAATCATTTGGTTACAGCATTGCATGACCGCGCAATTGTCACTGAAAGTGCGAGAGCGCTGAAAGCTGAAAATTGGTCTGGGCAGGAAGGGTGTTTAAGTGCACAGTAAGCAAGTGGTTAAAGGGGTTTGTAATACAGCTGCTGGAATCACATATTACCATTAAAATGGTTGTTAACCCACCAAGTAAACGTTACACCATCCTTTCCGTTTATTAATGTAATCTGCCTTATAAGAATAATGTAGCTATAAACCTCATTTCAGAACGCCGACCGCCGCCTCTCTCGGCCTGACAGCTGCAGTGGGCGGGGCCAAGGATCCCCCGCTGACGTCAGTCAGGAGGGGAGGAGGAGAGAGGCAGCAGGTCACGAAAGCACTGATCGGCCTTTTCAAATGAGGTATATAGGCACCGACACAGGGCAGATTACATGAATAAACAGAGAGGATGGTGTAAAAAAATAAAATAAAAATGACAGTAGTTTGAGCAGCAGGAGCGGAGGGGGCGGGCATGGACAAAGAGCTGACAGGTAGGGAGTGGGGGAGGGCACGGAGGAGAGCTGTGGATGACGGAGGCACAAAAACTAACCACGGTGTCAGGGCTCAGCAGCCATGATACAAAGGGGTCAGTTTACAAAGGAGAGGGCAGAACCAGGCAGGATTAGACAGGTATTTTAGGTGATACAAGGGGCCATATGACAGTACAAGCACCGTGCTGTGTAACATGATTTAAAGGCCGAGCCTAAACGTCATAGTACATTTACGGTGTGGAGGCAGTTGCAAAGTCTCAATGCCTGCCAAACTCTGCAGGCAGCATTATTTTTGCCTCGCTACGATACGAGGCAACACTAACGCTGCAGTGAGAACACCTCCATCCACTCCAGAACAGTTCACCACACAAGACCGCAGGGGGGCAGGAGCCACAGGGACCAGTCTTGAGTAGGGAGGATCAGGCAAGTATATTTCTGTTCTCCAAACCCCCTAGACCAGGGGTCTCCAAACTTTCTCAACGAAAGGTCCAGTTTACTGTTTTTCACAGTTTGGGGGGCTGGTCTGTGTGACTAAAAAATACCTTAGCATCAATGGGAATAAACAATGCCCCAACATTGGTATTCGTGGGAGGAATTGTGCCCCATTGTTGGTTTCAGCAGGAAGAGTAGTGGCCCATTGTTGATATGAGGGCAAAGAATAATGCCCCATCATTGGTGTCAGTGGGAGGAATTGTGCCCCCTTGTTGGTGTCACTGGGAGTAATAGTGCCCCAAGGGCCAGATATAAGCAGGCAAAGGGCCACATCCAGTCCCTGGGCCAGTTTGGAGACCACTGCCCTAGACAAAAACGACCAATCAACACTTGCAGTGGGGCTTTCTTTTCACCCAGAGATGGGCTTTAACAAATTTTAAGTGGTGTCAATAAGCGGTTGGCAAGTGGTAAAAATCAAACTGCCCATTTTCAATGCCTGTGTGAAACAGCCCTAATGGTATCCTAGGCAAAAGCTAGCATCTAACCCTTGCACTGTAGGCGGGAGCCCCACTGCAAGGGTAGTTTTGCAGTCCCACCCCCCCCCCCCCCCCCCCGGGAGTTCAGATTTAAATCTTAGCCTCTGCTAACCCTCCTTTCTGTGTCTACATTTCTACAATAGTTTTGGTGAGATCTGTGGAAGATCAGCTTTTAGAACACAAATAAAATAGCTTTCATTGTACAAAACGCATAAGCTGTTATGACCAAAAACAGGCATGCATGTCACTTTCTATGATTCATATATCATAGAATTCCCCTCTCGCTGCTTCTCACATTGTAGTGCAGAAATGGCTAGACTAAGTGATGCAATTCTAACATGATACACAAGGACCTGCCTGAATTCTAACAGAAAGCTGCGGTCAATAACTTCATTCCAAACCCGTTCCATACTCCTGTCTAAATACCAGGGCAATGTTTATAGCGGTACTATTATGTACCCCTAAGAATGGCAGGTCGTATTCCTACTACGTCTGCTGATACTTCCCTTCCCCGAGCTCCCCCATTGCCCTATTTATGTTCTGGAGCCCCAAATTAAATAACTAGTGCAAGCGCCATGACAGGCTAGTCCCCCAACACATGTGACAAAGCTTGGGCCTGATGAACAGCCAATCAGATGCCAACCACGGTATTGTTGGAGGAAGGGGAGTAGCTTTGTGCTTCCTCATATCCAGGATACTGTGTATTCACAAGGCCTCTGGCAGGTAAACAAAGCAGCACAGGAGCATGGCGAAGGCATCAGCTGCTTTACTATGGGGATGCCAAGGATGTATGTTTAAAAGCTACGAGTAGCAAGGTCTTAGGGCCTTTTGGAAGGCAACATGATTCAATATCATATTTCTGGAGTTTCTTTCTGGCTAATACAACCAAGCCTTTGCTGTCGTGGGGGTGGTCTGGAATGTAACAAGTTGCACATCGAAGCTTTGTAGCAGATCAGGCCTCCATCAAGGCTCCGGACCGTCTGTTATAATGCAAGCCAACAGGATGATTGATGAATGTCCTGCGACAGAAGATCAAAGGCATTGAAGATTGACCAGGGTACATAGACAATGCTGTCCCTAGAGGCCAATACAGCAGGACGGACAGTAATATAATCCCCATAAGTACTGTGATTCGTCAAAAGTCTAGATGGGATGGCAATGGGGTTGGGTCTGGATTGTGTATTATTGAAGTATAAAAGGACTGAACGAGTCCGAGAGCCTCCTCTGTCTCTACCCTTATCACTCTTGGTTTGTGCTTGGTTTGTGCATGGCTCTCTCCACCATTTTGAGCCTCATGGCCATCTCTCTTTGCCACCTGAGCCCAACCTGATGATACCAAGCCTCAAGGAAAGCATTGCGATAAGTATCTTTGATATTCTTGTATTATGTGTTCTGTTGGTATATGTTGCCAATATCTTTCTTTAGTATTTTCAATTTAGCGTTTTCTATTTTCTTGGGAAATAAATAAGACTTTGTTTTATTAAGCAGCGTGCTTGGTTTCATATCTAACTTTGTATTATTGTGATATCAACAGTAACATGTGATCAGAGTTTTAATAGGAGTAGGGCATGACAGGTTCTCTTTGCAGCGATATCTCGCCTCTAGGCTGAAAACTAGCTAACTATAGGAATAGACGAGTTAATACATAGGTGCAATAAAGAGAGGGGATCCGTAACCACCTTTGAATAATATTTATTCGCACCATTTACTTCAGGGCCCCTCAGAGCTTATGCACTGACTATGTACATAGCTGTGAGCTTTTGCATGTGCTGAGATGCATTTTTTATAAAAAAAAATATATGTGCATGGCTTTTATTTGCTTTTTACTCAGATGAATTGGGGTTGATTTACTCAAACAAAAATCTTATGCAGCTCTGCATAGAAACCAATCAGCTTCTAACTTCAGTTTGTTCAAAATAATCTGGAAGCAGATTGTAAAATCTGGTGCAGCGCTGCATAGAAACCAATCGGCTTCCAGATTTTTTATTTTTTTTTGCTCAAACCAAATCAATATACGCCAATTGTGATTTTTTTTTTTTTTTTTTTACCAAAAACACGTAGTAGAATACACATTGGCCTAAATTTATGAAGAAAGATTTTTTTTAAATTTTTTATTGAATATGTTTTATTGCATAGTCAGTCTTTTGTTTACAGCGCAAAAAATAAATGCAGAGGTGACCAAATACCACCAAAAGAAAGCTCTATTTGTAGGGGAAAAAGGACATACATTTTATTTGGGTACAGTGTCACAAGACATAAAATTGTCAGTTTAAAAATGCAGTGCCTTGTCGCAAAAAATGGCCTGGTCACGAAGGAGGGTAAATCTTCTGCAGGTCAAGTGGTTAATTTCTGATTAGGGGGTTGACCGATTATCGGCAGCCGTTAATTTTTTTTTGAAGAATCGGTATCAGTAACAAACTTACCGATATTGCTCAAGTGGTTGTACCGGGGTGATGCTTGCAGCTGCAGGCATCACCCCAGTATCATTCTTTAGAGCAGACGGTCGGCTTTCCTGTAATGACAACTGATGCCGCTAAGCAGCCGCTCAGCCGTTATCACAAGCAGCAGGAGGGAATCCCCCCCCCCCCCTCCTGCCACCTTCCGCCGCACAGCCAGGTTTCTCGTCCCAGCGGGAGGCCCAAGTGACCAGCTGACATGTCCGCCGGCTAGCCAGAGACCCAAACAAAGCCGATTCCTTTGTTCGGGTCTCGGATCTAGTAACCCGGAAGAGATGTCATGATATCACTTCCTGGATTACTCTCATCCTAAAGGCGTCAGTTTAAAAAAATTAAATAAAAAAAAGTATAGTATTCAAAAACACTGATCTTGGCGTTTTGAATACTTTTAAGTGCAGTGGAGGGGTTAGGAGGTATTATAGACTAGAGCTGCACGATTCTGGGACAAATGAGAATCATGATTCTTTTGCTTCGAATAAAGATCACAATTCTCCAAAAAAATTTTTTTTTAAAGATCAAGTTTGTACCTGGTAGCATGGCAAGGCGATTGAACCAGCTGAAAGTAAAGTAGTTTCTCATAGGCCCCCTGGACAGACAGTGCTAGATCTCTATAGAACAGCTGGATTGTGCCCTAAGCAGAGAAAAAAAAAACACTGTGACTGACATAAAAAAAATGATAATCTATGAGGCATAGCAAATATGTCATTGCTTGGTGGTATTACCAAAACCCTCTGTGAATGGAACGCAAAGTGCACAGTGCACTGCGCAGTGTTTCCCGGCCGGGGTCTCTCCAGCTAAGCGTGGTTCCGCTCACGCCCAGGCATCCACCGTGGCGCATCACGCTCTGTGCTGACGTCAGTTCCTGTTGCTGACGTCAGTTCCAGTATGGGCGCCATTTGCGTTCCCCGCTGGTTCCGACGGCTTTTCCTCTGGTCCCTCCAGTCCAGGATGCATCCGAAAAAATCATGGTAATCCAGGCTAGATATGGGGGGGGTGAAATCGAGATCACAATTCTATATACGATTAATCGCGGAGCTCTATTATAGACCCCAGATCCCTCCATAAAGAGTACCGGTCACTGCCTATTACTGTCACAAGGGATGTTTACATTCCTTGTGAGAGCAAAAAAATTATTGAAAAAATAAATAAATAAAAAAAATAAAAAAAAAAGAAGGACAATATAAAAAAAAAAAAAAAAAAACACACCTTTAAAATCTACAGAACATCAGCACCCGATATCGGCTATCGGCCTTAAAAGGCAGCCGAAAAATCGGTATCAGTCCTGATAAAAAAAATATATAAATAAAATAATGGGTCGACCCCCTATTTCTGATACTTTTTCACTTGTATCAGTACTGCTTGGACCAATAAGTACCGGACACTCCAAAAGCTTGTCCTGAAAATGTAACATCTAAGGAAGACCAATCTATCCAGTCTTTGAGAACACATTACAAGTTCAGGCTGCAGATGTAGAACACCCCCCCCCCCCCCCCCCCCCCCCCCCCCCCCCCCCCCCCCCCCCCCCCCCCCCCCCCAGTGTGAGTCAACACATAAAAAATCTTTTTTTTACATTTACACCAGATGCGGATTTTGATACTTTTTAAGTCATCCCGACCTTCTGAAGAGCCCGCCGAGAGGTCAGTGCGCAAAGCTTTTAACAATTACAAAAGAACATTCTTCAAGGAGCATGCCAGAACTGAAAAATGTTAATCCATCTAATCCATAGGAGCTCAGTGACAGCGGGATAGGTAAAACTGTATCCCGTCTGATCGCAAAAACCCGTATCACATCCACGTAAGGCAGGTTAATGAGAAAGACGATCTGCGATTCATGTAATAAAAAAAATGTAAAGATGCGCAGAAACTTTTCAGGGGATCTTCTGAGATGACTGTATATGAAGGCAAATGTGTGTTTTCTTCATGTTCTCAACCATGACAGCAAAACAAACCTAAAACTCTGTTTTATGTACTTTGATCCACAAAAAAAGGTTTCTAACCGTGGCCATATATGATTAGATTACAATCTGAAAACTAGGGCTGAAACAACTAATCGATTAATCGACAACTAATCGATTATGAAATTAATCGATTACTATTTTCATAATCGATTAATCGGCCAGTAACATAATGGGGGTTAGAAAAAAAAAAAGAGCCCATTATAGTACAAAAAGAGCAAATAATTGCTACTGTAAATATTACTTTCACAGTTCTACAGTAAAAAAAAAATAAACCCCTACAGTAGTAATTATCTGCTTTTTTTTGTACTATAAAAGTGCTCATTTTAGTTTTTTTTTTTAACCCCATTATGTTACTAAACGTCTTAGACCTGGTTCACATCTATGTGTTTTTTGGTGCTTTTTTCAGAAACGTACTACAGTTCATTTACATGGTTTCCTATAAGACACGTTCACATCTATGCTTTTTTCAGCTGCTGCGTATTTGGAAAGGGTCATGGACTTTTTTTTAATGCAAAGCAGTGTTTTTTTGGTTCAATATACTTCAATGGAGAAGCTGCAGAAAAGCATGCAATACATTTTTGCAGCAATTTGTGTTTTTTAATCTGCCCAACAACAAATTGGCCAAAAAAACAGTATGTCTCTTCTAATAGTATATACAGTACATCTCCTCTAATAGTGTATACAGTATATCTCTTCTGTTATTCTCAGAGTGGATTTGATATTTTCCTCCCTAACCATATAGTTGGTTGTTTATATTTACCACTACATAGAGATATTTAAAAATAAATTGCCTTTTTTTTAAACTTCACATATTAACTAAATTATACACCACACATTTTTTTAAGGGTATTAACCGATTAATCGAAACAATCGGCCAACTAATCGATTATGAAAATAATCGTTAGTTGCAGCCCTACTGAAAACTATTGTTTTCTAAATGTTAGTTTGATTCTCTAATGGGTGATAAATCGATGATTGTTTTTGACAGTGATCCAAAAAAAAAAGAATCTGGACACCTGGATGGTTGATACCACGCACAGCTGCACCAGATTTTGCACTCTCCAGTTTTAGTAAATCTCCCCCATTGCTTTTCATTTTTCATAATGCACATGTTCCATTTCTTTGCATTGTGCACTTTCCATTGAATCTTATGGAGAGTTTGTACTAGAGCTGCACGATTAATCGTTATCGCAATTTTTTCCCTGTTGCAATCTTGAAAAAAGTATTTCCCGATTTCTTTCTATGCAAATAATTCTCTCTGCTCTACTGAAGCCAAAAACCGCCAAAACAAAGGAAGAAAAAAAAACAAAGGGCAGTCTGCCAAGAATCATAACATTCTTTAGCAGTGGAACCAAGTATAAACATTGTAACAATTTGTCAAAGGAATAGAAATGAGGAAAGTTTAACCACTTAAACACTAAACCTTTTTCTGACATTTGCTGTTTACAAGTTAAAATAATTTTTTTTTGCTAGAAAATTACTTAGAACCCCCAAACGATAGATTATATATATATATATATATATATATATATATATATATATATTTATTTTATTATTTTTTTTTTTTTTTGTAGAGACCCTAGAGAATAAAATGGTGGTTTTGATGCAATATGTTTTGTCACACTGTATTTGTGCAAGTGGTCTTTCAAATGCAATTTTTTGGGAAAAAAAAAAATATATACATAAACTAACCACATTTTTTTTGTATGCCGTATATACTCGAGTATAAGCCGACCCAAATATAAGCCGAGGCACCTAATTTTACCACAAAAAACAGGGAAAACTTATTGGCTCGAGTATAAGCCTAGGGTGAGAAATGCGCAGCTACTGTAAGTGGAAAAGAAGGTCAACAATGCCAATTTGCTGCCTCACTGTGCCCATTTGCAGCCATAGGTCCCCTGAACTTCAAACTTGGTAGTTAAGGGTTCCTAGATGCCCCCCATAGTTGCAGCCAAAATTTGGGGTCTCTGGACCCAAAGGGCCCCCGAAATGACATTGCTGCAGATGAACACAGTTGACCGACTTTGGGGCCCTGTGGGGCCACTTGGTGCTAGGAACCCCATCTGGATTGTATATATGTTGTAGTGCTAGTTCCACTGGGTTTGCACACCAAATTTGGGGTTCCTTGCACTAAGTGGCCCTGAGATATGGGGGCCCCAAAGTCGGTTCGGAAAATGTAGATTTCTGCAGCAGAAAAACGCTTGACTCGAGTATAAGCCGAGGGGGGCATTTTCAGCACAAAAAAATGTGCTCAAAAACTCGGCTTATACATATATATATATATGGTAATATGAAAGATTTTACGTCGCGAGAATTGAGAGAATCGTGATCTTTATTGTAAGCAATTTTGGCCAGAATCGTGCAGCTCTTGTTTGTACTATATAATCCATTGGATTTGATGAAGAGTGTACAGTGCATGTGTGAGCTCTGATGCGGGACTATAACCACAGGCCTCCAAAGGAACGTTCTGAGGGCCCAAAACCATTCCCTGGTGCTCTCTATGCCCACAAGCACATGTGCCATCACCTTTTCTTTATCCATGTAGGCAGCCTAAAATAACCTCCTAGCCACTCCCACAGTATGGCATTCTCGCCTTCATGCTCGTAGCTTCGTACATCTCCAGAGCTCCTTGAAAAGGAAAAGAAAGATGCCAGTCTTGCAAATTAAAGCCAAAGCTCGGGGCTTAACAGACCACCCCCATCACGCACGCACACACTCACACCTCCAGATTGCTTCCTCTTGGAGCACCCCCCTGCAGCTTTGAAAAAAAAATAAAAATAAAACGCGTTTATACATACCATTTTTTCTAGGTGTATTTTTCCCACGGACGTCATGGGTCCTCTATTTCCTCCATCAGTGGGTGGATCCTAAATACTGCAGAAAATGGCGCTTCAACCAATCTCAAGTTGTAAAGCGCTGCGTAAACTGTTGCCGCTGTATAAATCCTGTATAGTAATAATATAATTATGTAAATCCCATACCTGCCGGATCCCCCTGGAAGATGGAAATCCCTGAAGTAGACACTGCTACTCCAAGGATCTCCACCTGCTACCAGGTCCCGTGCCGAGCGGCTTCCCTGCTGCATTGTGAACACTGGAGGTCGGCCCCTGGGCACCAGCGCCATTTGGGGAATTTACTGAATGACTTCAAACATACCCAATGAGGCCTCGATTAGACTGGCACAGCCCGATTTGTCAGCTATTACACCAGTCAAAATCTTACAGAATACTTCCATTTTTCATTACTCTGTAACTCAACATTATTATATTATATATATTTTTTTTCTTATTTTTTTTTTTTTTCTTATTTGTGGTTGATCTTGTGTCTTTTTTCAACCTAACTATGTAACAAAACTAAAGCCTTTTTTTTTTTTTTAATTGAAAACACCGCCAAAGGCGTTCAAGCATGCTGGGATTTCTGGTAAGTCAGATCACACAGAACTTTTGGGAACCAGAATAGGATATTTAATGGGATAATCTGATTCGGGAGACTGAAAACCGCAAGCGTGGAGTCCATGACAGAGCTCAGCTAGAATAACCAGTGTTTTTTTTTACTAGTTCAGCACATTTCTGTGCGGCTCATCACAGTCCAGTGACCGGTCTGACATGACTAAAGCACGGGCCGGGGATGACAAAGTTTCTACGAGAATGACATTTTCATGAATGGTTTCTACACTGTGATTTGCTGCCACCTAGTGGGCACATGTAAGTATACACATCACTGCTCTTTTACATGGTGTGTGCATTGAGGTGTGCGGCGACAGCCCATTCATTTTTAGTGGTTTGTAATTGCACTATTTTTGGCACCACGGTGCTGTGTTGTGGTGCTCCATATAGTAGTTGTGCATTCGGTTTTATTGTAGTATTTGCACTGGGGTTCCATTTAGAATGAATGGCAACACACATACCAAGCGCATATTCCCACTACACGCATTATCATATGTATAAATATATAGTCTCAAATTAAACCCTCTATATTTAGAGGAGGGAGAAGGAAAGAGAGATTTTTATCTTTTTTTTTTTTTCTATCCCTTTTGTCTT
>CM053030.1:45402342-45427342 GCA_028564925.1 Lithobates sylvaticus
CCCCTGCCGCTCCACCTATCCAGGTGTAACGGGGGCACCCAAATGGGCCCTCTGGAGCATGGGGCCGGGTCCCAATTGCAACCCCTGTAGTTACACCCCTGCCCCTCGCACTCTAGTGGTGGACTGTACCTCTGTGTCATCGCATCTAGTGCAGGGCTACGAACCTTGCTTTGGTCTTGACGACATCAGAATCCAGATTGCTAAAGTGTGGGGGAGAAGACACTGCAGGGATAGGTCTAGCTGCAGAAAGGAGAGGAGGGCCGGGTAAGAATCTCATTTTATTGTTTCCCTAGACCAAAATGAACGATTAACCCTGGCCGCTGCCCAGAATCGGGCTTTAAATATACTTCAGAATGGTATAGGCAGGGCCGTTTTTAAGGCAGGGCAAAAGGGGCAGCTTCCCTGGGCCCTGTCATTGTTGTGGGGCCCAAAGCAGCTGCCTCATACTTGCCAACTATCCTGGTTTAAATTCCCTCGTCCATTGAGGTTTTAGTCCTGTGCTGTGTCCCAATATCTCAGTGTGAAGTGCTGCCACAAATCCTGCCCAGCTCTGCCCTATTGTTGTGTACAGATGACTCACCTGCAGACCCTGTGTTTACATGTAAATTACTGGCATTCATATATAAATAGCAGAGGCCAGCGGCATTCATATGTATATCATGCCCCCCCAAGGTCATATCCACAGTAAGCTCTAACAACCAATAAACAAGCAGAAATCATGTGCTGTAACCTCTAGCAACTAATCAGTAAGCCGTAATTGTGTGCTGTAATCTCAAGCAACCAGTCAGTGAGCGGTAATGATGCACTGTAACCTCTGGCAACCAGTCAGTGAGCGGTAATGATACACTGTAACCTCTGGCAACCAATTGCAAAATCTGCTTGATCTGATTCAGTAAACTGATTGAGTCTAGCTGCTTTTTATTGTATGTCTCAGAGCAGGTGGAGAGCGAAACTGTATGGGGGTGGGAGGGGGGGGGAGGGACCAAGAGAAGTTTTGCCCAAGGTCCAATCAATATTAAAGACGGCCCTGGGTATAGGGATATTCATCTTCTGTACCCTCCTAGCTACAGTAAATCCTATGACTCTCCTCCATTGACTGCCCTAGGAAAACCCACCAATAGTGATCTTGACGGTTCTATCAGCAGCCTCAAACCACACAGAGACAAGAGGCTGCAGTGCCGCGTAAAGAACCCCGTGAGAAGATTGCCAAATCTGGCCGCAGTGATTGCATAAAACTTGCAATTAAATATGGAAACACAGAACTCCATAAAAGCAGAACCTTTTATTAAATGCGACTCAGCTAAACCTTAAACTCAAACTGAAAGCAGTGTTACCAAACAGCAGATGATTTTCTCTCCCTTGTATCCACACTGTGACACGGAGTGAGCAATGCATGACATCACTGATCAAACAAAAGCAACTTCTGTGCAATGGGGCGATTGCAAAGCTATTGCGAAAGAATTGTGCAACCAAAATACTTAGCTAATTATTGCAAGATCAAATAACTGTTGCCATGGTTACTGCTCGGTGTTTCCCATAACAATATTTATCTATTTCATAAATCTGCGTGACAAAAAGAAATAAACGTTTTACAGTAACCTCTGTCCTATGGAGGCAGGCGTTCATTAGTCATCTCATCCCGGAGGTTAATTACTTTCCCTGGATCTTCCTTGACAGTCGCTTTAAGCAAACCTGTGCAAACAAGGGGCGGGAAAAATATATGCAGGCCGCCGTTACGGACATCTTCTTTTGAAAATGCTTGTTGCTTAGCTGCCGTTTCTGGTTCGATGTCACAGAACTCGGAAAATAATGTAGATTGAGAGTTCTGCCACCACTATAGTGTTCAAGCCGATCTTCCTGGTCCTGCGCCGAGTGGCTGCCCTTCTGCATAGTAAACACAGGGGGGCGCTCACTCAGTATAGCTGCCATTCACAGGAACCTTGTATATCTTTTTTTTCAATTATTACAAGGCAATCTCTGATTGGATGAGGTGGAGAGGAGGGACGGTGATGTCATAATGTGCAGAACCCTGAGGGAGCCCAAAGCTGGGTCATGTGATCTGATGCTGCATCGGCAGTGTACTGGGATGTTGACATTAGCAAAGCCTTCAATATAATCAAATGACAAAGCTGAGCTGCATCAGGTCACATGACTAGCTTTTAACCACTTCAAAAATTTGCCCCCTTCGTGACCAGAGCACTTTTTGCGATTCGGCACTGGGTCGCTTTAACTGACAATTGCGTGGTCGTGCGACGTTGTACCCTAACAAATTTCTTTCCCCACAAATAGAGCTTCTTGGTGGTAGTTGATCACCTCTGCGGTTTTTATTTTTTGCGCTATAAACAAAAAAAAAGAGCAAAAATTTTGGGAAAAAAAAGCAATATTTTTTGCTATAATAAATATCCCCCAAAAATATATAAAAACATTTTTTTGCCTCAGTTTAGGCCGATATGTAAGACTCATTCACACCTGGGCATTTTGAATCGCTTTGTACGATTTGTCATTTGATAGAGCGTTTTGAAATCGCCGGCAGAATTGCGCCGATTCTGCTTGCGATTTCAAAACACTCTGTCAAATGACAAATCGTACAATGCAAATTTCAGATGCCATTCATTTTAAAGGCACCTGCAAAATTGCGGCAATCCGCATCGCGTGAAGCTTGTCGCCCAAAAGAAACAGCTGCTTCTTTTTGGGCGTTAATCTTCACGCGATAATCGCAGCAAAACCACACCATGTTTTAAGGCGCCGTTGAAATTAATGGCAGCTGAAATTCACATTGTGACAACATTTGACAAAGCTTTTTGAAAATCGCGGGCAGAATCGCAACGATTCTGCCCGCGATTCAAAACACTCAGGTGAGAACAGAGCTACTCTTCCCTGCACTACTCTAAAGAGGAACTCCCCCTTACTTTCAATAATAAAATGTTTGAATCTTAAAAATTGTCCCTGTATAAAAAAAAATAAAAAATAAAAAACTAAATAAAAACAAAAAAAAAAACAAACAAAAACATACTTACCGTATTTATCGGCGTAGTTTTAGGAGCGAAGTTTAGGGGAAAAAAAAAAATGTACATTTAAGCGTCATTTGCAGCTTGCCCAGCGTCATTTGCAGCTTGCCCAGCGTCATTTTCAGCTTGCCCAGCGTCATTTGCAGCTTGCCCAGCGTCATTTTCAGCTTGCCCAGCGTCATTTGCAGCTTGCCTAGAGTCATTTGCCCAGTGTCTATTTGCAGCTTGCCCAGAGTCAGTTGCAGCTTGCCCAGAGTCATTTGCAGCTTGCCCAGTGTCATTTGCAGCTTGCCCAGTGTCATTTGCAGCTTGCCCAGTGTCATTTGCAGCCTTGCCCAGTGTCTATTTGCAGCCTTGCCCAGTGTCTATTTGCAGCCTTGCCCAGAGTCAGTTGCAGCTTGCCCAGAGTCAGTTGCAGCTTGCCCAGAGTCAGTTGCAGCTTGCCCAGAGTCAGTTGCAGCTTGCCCAGAGTCATTTGCAGCTTGCCCAGTGTCATTTGCAGCTTGCCCAGTGTCTATTTGCAGCCTTGCCCAGTGTCTATTTGCAGCCTTGCCCAGTGTCTATTTGCAGCCTTGCCCAGAGTCATTTGCAGCTTGCCCAGAGTCATTTGCAGCTTGCCCAGAGTCATTTGCAGCTTGCCAGCATCGTTTGCAGCCTTGCCCAGCGTTGTTTGCAGCCTTGCCCACGTTCAAATTTCCCGCCGCTGAGACAGACCGAGCGAGCGCCGCCGAAAAAGACAGAGTGCAGCCGAAAAAGACTGAGTGCCTGCTGGGCGGGACTTGCGAGCGGAGCCGAGTCCACAGTACAGTCGGCTCGGTCTTTTTTGGCAGCGCTCACTCCAGAAACAGCAGGGAGGTGGGAGTGCGAGCGGAGCCGAGCAGTCGGCTCAATCTTTTTCGGCGGCGCTCGCTATTTTTCGGCGGTGCTTGATATTTTTGGGTCACAGACAGTGGGGATCGGCGTATAACACGCACCCACGACTTTTCCCCCGATTTTAAGAGGGGAAAAAGTGCGTGTTATACGCCGATAAATACGGTACTAGTCCATGGAGTCCAGCGTTGTCTTGCTAGTAGGGAAAGTTCTCCCACACTGCTCCTCTCTGGTGCCGCCATACGGAATTTCCAGTGCATGTGCAGACACGCCACAGGGATCTTTGCCAGGTCTGCGGTACCCGGCAGATCCGCACAGGTTGTCTGCATATGTGCCGGACCCCTTTTGCATGAGCAGACATACAGAAATACCAGGAGGCAGAAACGCCACAATGTATCCTGGAGTGACCCGCCGCGTTCCTGCACATGCACAAAGTCTGGGTACGTCACAGGGCGAGAATCATAGACCTCAACTTTAGGGGGAAAAAATACTTTGTTTACATTTTTTTTTTGCAATTCTGTTATATGGAGGGGGGAGGAGGAAGGTGGAAGGGGAAGAGGAACATTAAAAAGGGTGAAGGTTCGCTTTATTGAATTGGGTGGTATTAAAATCTTGGTAAATACACAAAACACTCAAGTTTTACTACATATCTTCACGGTTCCTTGACTGACACTTGCATGACTGCCAAAGTGCACAACAGAATCTGCTCCCCGGGCCAGAAAACATTGCATAACAGATAAAAAATGCTGTGATATCACTTCATCTGAAAGAGTACATGTCTTGAAAGTCGAGTGTCTGCAGGTCGTGCAGCACTTGAAGCACATGAAAAAGCTACTTGTCACCTTTACATAACTGCTGACAACCTCTGACTATCTAATAAAACATTTCCCAGACTCCTCTGCTGCCAACGCTGGCATTGTAAATGACTGCACCGCCTACCAAATCCTATACAAGATGTGTGTCTTGTGACAATATACACCAACTATGACTATTAGACCAGAGGTGGTGCAGGCACTGATAAAGGCACCTTCTGCAAAAGTGCCATCATATGTACCACCCGGGCCAGTTCTGACATTTCTCTCCTACGAGTAACAATCGTAATTTTTTTTCTGCAAAATTGCTTAAAACCCCCAAATATTATATATATATATATATATATATATATATACACACCGTATATACTCGAGTATAAGCCAACCCGAATATAAGCCAACCCGAATATAAGCCAAGGCACCTAATTTTACCAAAAAAAATGGGAAAACTTATTGACTCAAGTATAAGCCTAGGGTGAGAAATGTGCAGCTAATGCAAGTGTAAAAGAGGGTCAACAATGCCCATTTACAGCCTCACTGTACCCATTTGCAGCCTCACTGTACCCATTTGCATGCCTCACTGTGCCCATTTGCATGCCTCACTGTGCCCATTTGCAGCCATAGGTCCCCCGAACTTCAAACTTGGTAGTTAAGGGTTCCTAGATGCTCCCTATCTGCAGCCAAAAAGTCCTGAAATAACATTGCTGCAGATGGACACAGTTGACCGATTTTGGGGCCCTGTATCTCGGGGCCACTTGGTGCTAGGAACCCCAAATTTGGATATGTTGTAGTGCTAGTTCCACTTGGTTTGCACACCAAATTGGTTCCTAGCACCAAGTGGCCTCGAGATACGGGGCCCCAAAGTCGGGTCGGAAAATGTCATTCTCTGCTGCAAAAAAAGTGCTTGACTCGAGTATAAGCCGAGGGGGGCACTTTCAGCACAAAAAAACGTGCTGAAAAACTCGGCTTATACTCGCGTATATACGGTATATATATGACACACACACACACACACACACACACACACACATACATACATACATACATACATACATACATATATATATATATATATATATATATATATAGTGCGTGTCCTAGAGAATAAAATGGAGGGTGTTGCACTTTATGTCACACGATAGTTTCACAGCGTTTTTTTAAATAATAATTTTAATAAACTATAGTCAACACAAACACAATATAATGCCCAATTCTGTGGACACAATACAAAACATGATGTCATGCCGAGTAAATAGATACCAAACATGTCATGCTTCAAATTGTTACGGTACCTAAAAATCTCCATAAACGACACTTTAAAAGCCTTTACAGGTTAAGTTTAGAGTTACAAAGGAGGTCTGGTGCTAGAATGATTGCTCTTGCACTGATTTTACAAGCAGCTGTAGGCAATATCCTGAATCACCACTGAAATGCTACCATGTCATAGGACATCCTATAGGCGGCAAGTGGTTAAATAATGCACTTTAAAAGAGAAACATGGAAAAAAAAAAATTTAAATCATACTTACCTCGGTCCAATGCTGCATCTATCACCCACTGGCTCTAAGACTGAGAACCAAATCGATCAAACACCACTGATCACTTGGGTCTCGGAGCAGAGAGCCAGTGACCGTCAGTCACCGGCTCTCTGCTCTGCGCCCCCCCCCCCCACTCACTGAAGTGCTGGGCTGTGGAGGGAGCGGGAGCGGCCGGCTCAGTCTCTCAGTGGTTCGCTGAGAGGCTGAGCTGGGTGCCGGTCCAGGCATGTGGGTGGATCCCGACCATATGGTTGCTTTCCCCAGCCTGTGACATCAGCTGATAGTGGACTTAAGCCGCTGTCTGCTGAAAACAGGTCACAGGAGTGCAGAACGAACTGCACTCCTGTGATCCACAGGAGAAGTACAGCCAAACAAGCTTTAAACAAGCCCTTAACACATGCCAAGGTTGCAAAACTGGGTTCAGGGGTTAAGGTTTGTTTTACATTTACGCATTAAGCAGTTAAAGTCCATCTAAAACTAAATGCCCAACAAAGACTACCCTGTCTAAAGGGTAAAGGGTGACAATACTGCTGTGTGAGTTCACTGGAGAACAAACAGTTTAGGCACCCTGTTACTATTGGCAGGATAAACAGGTAACACAACTATGTTATGGGAGTGGGGGGAAACTGCTGCATTAATGCTAATGACAGATTGTAGCATACAGTATATTTTTATGTTGTATTTTAACATCAGGTTTAACATCGGCACCACTCGCTGCAATACTGAAAACCTCCCACCAGCCACTGAAGGGTGAGGAGCAAGAAGACCAAGGGACATCACCAAACCAAGCAAAAGGGTCTCAAAAAAAAGTATATATTCAGTAATTTCTTTTAAACTGGTATGGGAGGTGGATGTGGCCTTTTAAAACCAGTGTGCACCGCTTTGGTTCCCATTGGGTGTCATGAGCACTGGACCTAATTTGTCCTGGATCATGAGTTGCCATAGTGTGGGTGGGCCACTCAGCAGCAACATAACAACCTCTAGGGCAGCCTTTCTCAACCTTTTCAACACAGAGGAACCCTTGAAATAGTTCTCTGGTCTCGGGGAACCCCTGCTAAAAATTACAAATCTACAACTCATGATACATTAGTGTGATGGTCAGTGGGAAGAATGGTCTTTATACTTGTGGTCATTGGGAAGAATTACCTCCATACAGATAGCTAAAAAGATCAATGGTGTCAGTGGGAACTTATCTAAGAGGCGGAAATGCTGAAGGAACCCCTAGCAACCTCTGGAGGAACCCTGGTTGAGAATCACTGCTCTAGGGCCTGACTCGTGGCATCATTCATTGCTATGATGTAGGGAGCCAGGCTGTCCACATCATGGCAACAACTGATATGGATCCAGGGCAGCCGGCATGCACCCGCAGAATTCAGGAGAAGTTATGTTCCACCTCCTGCCCTCTGCCACGTTGAATGAAAAGAACTCACCACTCTAGGTGTAACTGATAAGCTCACTGGAACACACACACCTGAGTGCTAGCCCCGGCTCGCCACCGTGGTAAATTGTCAAAATAAGAAATGGCTGCACCTCACATGGGCGCCAAGTAAAGAAGTCCAAGTTGGTAATGATTAAGCACATTTCTGTTGTGAGACGCATCTACCTTGACCACTGCCGGTGTCCTCGGGTGTCATTTTGGATATCTTCATATTCCAATAAACTTTACTTGGAGCCCACGTGAGGTTCAGCCGTTTCTTATTTTGACCTCTACCACACTGCTGGAGTCAAAAGGTAGATCTGTGAAGAGCGGACAGTGTGACTGGGGGGGGGGATCTGTGATGGGGAGACTCTGTGGTGATGGGGGGCCCTGACATGTTGGGGGGGGGGGTAAACTATGTGGTGATGGGAGGGGGGTAAACTATGTGGTGATGGGAGGGGGGTAAACTATGTGGTGATGGGAGGGGGGTAAACTATGTGGTGATGGGAGGGGGGGTAAACTATGTGGTGATGGGATGGGGGGGGGGGTAAACTATGTGGTGGTGATGGGAGGGGGGTAAACTATGTGGTGATGGGAGGGGGGTAAACAATGTGGTGATGGGAGGGGGGTAAACCATGTGGTGATGGGAGGGGGGAAAACTATGTGTTGATGGGGGGTAAACTATGTGGTGGTGATGGGAGGGGGGTAAACTATGTAGTGATGGGAGGGGGGGTAAACTATGTGGTGATGGGAGGGGGGTAAACCATGTGGTGATGGGAGGGGGGTAAACCATGTGGTGATGGGAGGGGGGTAAACCATGTGGTGATGGGAGGGGGGTAAACCATGTGGTGATGGGAGGGGGGTAAACCATGTGGTGATGGGAGGGGGGTAAACCATGTGGTGATGGGAGGGGGGTAAACCATGTGGTGATGGGAGGGGGTAAACTATGTGGTGATGGGAGGGGGGGGGGGTAAACTATGTGGTGATGGGAGGGGGGGGGGTAAACTATGTGGTGATGGGGGGGGGGTAAACTATGTGGTGATGGGAGGGGGGGTAAACTATGTGGTGATGGGAGGGGGGGTAAACTATGTGGTGATGGGGGGGGGGGGGTAAACTATGTGGTGATGGGGGGTGGTAAACTATGTGGTGATGGGAGGGGGGTAAACTATGTGGTGATGGGAGGGGGGTAAACTATGTGGTGATGGGGGTACTTTGATATCTTAGGGGGCCTCCATTGAAAAGAGAGGCCTCTAATGTAATGGTGGGACCTGTGATGCGAATGGGAACTTCTGATGTTATGGGAGGACCCTTTAAAATGAAAGAGGCACCTGGTGTGAAGTTAATGTCATCATGGTGTCTATGTGTATTGTCCCAGGCTCAGGTTTCCCATTCATGACATTTACGTTTTTTACATTTTAGACCCAGGTACCTCAAGATTTTGCATATTTTTAAAGGGTACCATGATTAAAAAAAAGTTGAGAAAGGCAGTTTTAAAATACAAGAGTTCTGCGTGAAAATTTCAAGGTTTTCAAAAAGGAATCAATGATTTAGTCGATGATTCATCACTGATCCCTATAGAGACCTGCTGTACTGATCCTACTTGCTTTTCTTGGCACACTCCATGCCCTGCAGATGATGATTTTTAGCCTGAAATCCTTGAATAAATTTGCAGACATTTGCTCCGAGCACCAGGCACTGCAAAGTTTTAGAACCTGAGCTGATAACTTATAAAAACGGAGAATGCCACAAATGAAAACAGACAGGAAGCAGCACTCCGACATTCCCCACAATAACCAAAAACACTTAGGAGCGTTGCATAATACATTTATATAAAAGCAATTAGAGCGCGGCTCTGCTACATAAATTATAACTTCCGCAGTGCTTTCAGACTGGAGAGAAATCACCTTTTTCATACTCTTAAATCAAATTACTGTCTTTGGGGAAGGTTTTCTTACATCGCCTGTCCGGCGGCCTACAATGTGCACATGAGGTCACCATTTTCACCTCCAGACTCTTGTACCGTTACTAGTTAGGGATGCCGGATTTATTTTCAGGGTCACTCGGCCCAAACTGAACACAATGCTGTGAGATTGATACCAGGAGCTTGTTCACCCTGCTCTAAGATTCTTTTTTCCATCCAGGAGTGGCATTAGTGGCATTAGATCACCAGTCTACCCTCGCCCTTATGTCAGCAGTCCGGGAACCCCCTTTGATAACCTGTTTGTAATTCAGGAGAGGTATTCGCAAACACGCCCACTTTACGTTCGCACATGCTGAAAATCCGAGGAGCCAAAGGGTCAGTACAAAGGCTTGCCACAGGATGGCAGATATCTTCCCAAACGCAACTGGCTGACAGATTTTTTTTTTCCCGTCCTTACATGACCCAAACCAGTGCCAAGACCTGCTGCCAAAAGCAGGGCACAAACAGTGCTTGTGATCCTTCACTCCCTAGAATTGAAAAGTGTCAGGACCGGCTTGCAGGGAGAGTTTCGAACAGGTTACATAATCTTCCTGGGTGATCAACAGCTATTCAGACTGCCAGACAAGCTTGTTATTGCCCTTGTAGAAGTACATAAATGGCCAAATAACCACAAATGATGCACAAAACCAGGAACATAATCTACTTTTATAATGTTGTCTATAGCCAACCTAAGGCATTACTCGTGGCTGTCGATCAGATTCAAACCTGCCTGCTTAAAGCTTAAGAGAGAAGCATGAGCTTATAAAAAAAAATATATATATTTATACTCACCTAGATGGATGCAGCATTGATCCGATGTTGCATCTGTCCCCCGCCACATCGAAGACTGAGAACCGAGCTATCAAAGACCGCTGATCACTCAGTTCTCAGCAATCTGTGAGCAGAGAGCCAGTGACTGCCAGTCATCGGCTCTCTGCTCTGCAGCTCCAGCTCCACTGGGCTGTGGAGGGGGCAGGAGCGGCTGGCACAGGCCCTCAGCAGATCGCTAAGAGGCTGAGCCAGCTGTCGGTCCAGGCGTGTGAATCCAGACTGTAAAGTTGAGTGACGTCAGCCGACAGCAGATTTTAACCAGCTGTCAGCTGAAAACGGGTCACAGGAGAACAAACTGCACTCCTGCGATCACCAGAAGAAATATAACCAAAATAGAGCCTGACTACTTTAGTCGTTTTTTCAGGCACTCCCATTAAAGTTTATGGAGCCAAAACGTGTAATTCTGCCCCAAAGAAGCTCATGTACTTTTGATCCTCATGCAACAATGGAAAAACTCAGGTGTGAACAAGCCTATTGAAGATAATGTGATTAAACAGCTGAAAACACAGCTGTGACAGACTCTGCGCCACACAAAAAAAATGTGAAATATAAATAAAAATAAAATAAAAAAAAAGCTGCTCCCTTAAAAAAATCAGTGAGATTTCTTGATAATTGAAAACATATACGATAGGGGCGCTAGTGATTAAATAAGTTAAAAAAAAAAAAAAAAAACTTGGGTTGACCCAAAAAATACCTAATGAAAGTGAAATCTTGCACAATAATGATAGACGCACCAAAATATATACAATATAAATGATGGACTCTACCACTGTGATCACAAACTTGCGAATATGAATGATAAGCGATTACTCAAAATAACCATACATGAATGTGGATACAAAGAAAATTGTGACAAAAGCTAAAAAGTCCCATTTAGATGATCATATCATGACATATAAAAAGTCCATTTGGGTGACTGAACCCCTCAGAATAGAAATTGTGACAAAAGCTCCAGCTTGTGTGACTTCCAAGATGCAGTACAATCGTCTCAGAATATTAGACAACCCTTCACCACAGGAATCAGCACTCAAGCACCCAATAGTGTTGTATAAATTGTCTGCTTACCAGATTATTTTGACTACTTTAATTGAAAAGATAGTCAGCTGCACTTTTGCAGGTTTGTGCCAGCTCACATGTAAGATGGCATGGGATCATACAGGTGTCACTTCCTCTTTAGTGGCTCAGGCAGGGTATATGAAAAGAGCAAACATAGCCATAGCATAATACTGTTTAGAAAGGTTGTTTGGTGTATGGGCCCTCTTATATCAAACAACTCCCTGCGCTTGTGGGATGATAAACCTTGCTATTTATGATGTATACACAATGTAAAGATATATAAATATAAATAAATTAATTAATATATCGGTATTTTAGTGTGCTCACTATGAGAGGTGGCGCACTAATAGCTGCTGCTTAAAAACAAAGGACATATATCTATACAATAAAAAATGAGAAGTTCACAGAGAACCCATAAGATATTGTAGCAGCGCTTAGTTACTAGATATTAAAATCCAATAAGAATGGTGAGTATAGGTATAAATAAATAAATAAATAGACAAAAATAAATAAAAGTGGTTTACACCCGTAGGCAAATCAATATAGATATTGATAAGACAAAATTGCGAATAAATAGATAAATAAATAAATATAAATATCCGCAATAAATAACTATATTAGTGTCAATAGTATATATATGAGTGAAGCATAGTCCAGTGGTATCCAGATAAAACAATGGGGCTTGCAGATAAACACGTTTATATATTCCTGTAGTGTGGTCTAAACTCTTGAGTTCTTCCACCAATGCACTCCACCTCGTGAAAGGAAAACGAGTTCCCCTATGGGGATGCACTCACCAGAGCCAAATCAAATACAGGCATGTAATCTCCCAACGAGAATCTGCTACCTCCTTTCTCCAATCACCTCCACAGCCTCTGGTTAACAGCTCACCAATATCAGCCAGGACATATATGGAAAAAATTGGGTCCACATAGTGTAATATTGCTTTAAACACTTTTATTTACCCCCAAGGAGAATATCCCTTTAAAATTTAAACGTACCAAAAATGAAAGTTAAAACAGCATGAAAAGATACATGTAGATGCTCTACTATGCCTGGTATCACTTTCCGGTGCAGCGACGCTGGTTTCCGCTCGGCCGAGCGGTGAAAACAGTGTGTAGATAGCTTTCCGGTCCGTGGAACGCAGGTTTGGAGCGTAAAACGTCACTTCCTGGTTGCCTGGTTCCCTTAGGGACGTAGACCAGGCAACCAGGAAGTGACGTTTTGCGCTCCAAACCTGCGTTGCACGGACCGGAAAGCTATCTACACACTGTTTTCACCGCTCGGCCGAGCGGAAACCAGCGTCGCTGCAACGGAAAGTGATACCAGGCATAGTAGAGCATCTACATGTATCTTTTCATGCTGTTTTAACTTTCATTTTTGGTACGTTTAAATTTTAAAGGGATATTCTCCTTGGGGGTAAATAAAAGTGTTTAAAGCAATATTACACTATGTGGACCCAATTTTTTCCATATATGTCCTGGCTGATATTGGTGAGCTGTTAACCAGAGGCTGTGGAGGTGATTGGAGAAAGGAGGTAGCAGATTCTCGTTGGGAGATTACATGCCTGTATTTGATTTGGCTCTGGTGAGTGCATCCCCATAGGGGAACTCGTTTTCCTTTCACGAGGTGGAGTGCATTGGTGGAAGAACTCAAGAGTTTAGACCACACTACAGGAATATATAAACGTGTTTATCTGCAAGCCCCATTGTTTTATCTGGATACCACTGGACTATGCTTCACTCATATATATACTATTGACACTAATATAGTTATTTATTGCGGATATTTATATTTATTTATTTATCTATTTATTCGCAATTTTGTCTTATCAATATCTATATTGATTTGCCTACGGGTGTAAATCACTTTTATTTGTTTATATATTGATTTACCTACGGGTGTAAACCACTTTTATTTATTTTTGTCTATTTATTTATTTATTTTTTAACAAGAAAATGTATTTATTTATTTATACCTATACTCACCATTCTTATTGGATTTGAATATCTAGTAACTAAGCGCTGCTACAATATCTTATGGGTTCTCTGTGAACTTCTCATTTTTTTTGTATCGATACATAGCATAATACTGTTTATTTAAAAGGATAGAAAAAAGAAGAAAGCCAAATGGCTGCTTACATTGCGCAGTGCCCAACCCAGCACTGGGGCTGCTCGCTATTAGGTTTTGTTTATCCGGATAGGCGAATACCGTGGCTTGCCTTGTGGAAGCGGCGTGCGTTCCAACCCGAATGGCCAACAACCAGGAGACCGGAAGTAGAGTAAAAAAAAGGTGCCGTTTCGTTTACACATCTTCAGTGTAAACGAACCAGGTACCGCCTCGACGTACGTTTCATTTAGACGTCTCCATCTAAACGAAACGTACGTCGAGGCGGTACCTGGTCACGTTTTTTACTCTACTTCTGGTCTCCTGGTTGTCGGCTATTCAGGTTGGAACGCACGCCGCTTCCACAAGGCAAGCCACAAGATTTCTCCATCCGGATAAATAAAACCTAAAAGCGAGCAGCCCCAGTGCCGGGTCGGGCACTGCGCAATGTAAGCAGCCATTTGGCTTTCTTCTTTTTTTTATCCTTCTAAACAGTATTATGCTATGGCTATGTTTGCTCTTTTCTTATACCCAGCATTAGCCACTAAAGAGGAAGTGACACCTGTATGATCCCATGCCATCTTACATGTGAGCTGGCACAAACCTGCAAAAGCGCAGCTGACTATCTTTTTATTTAAAGTAGTCAAAATAATCTGGTAAGCAGACAATTTATACAACACTATTGGGTGCTTGAGTGCTGATTCCTGTGGTGAAGGGTTGTCTAATATTCTGAGAAGATTGTACTGCATCTTGGAAGTCACACAAGCTGGAGCTTTTGTCACAATTTCTATTCTGTGGTGTTCAGTCACCCAAATTGACTTTTTATATGTCATGATATGATCATCTAAATGGGACTTTTTAGCTTTTGTCACAATTTTCTTTGTATCCACATTCATGTATGGTTATTTTGAGTAATCGCTTATCATTCGTATTCGCAAGTTTGTGATCACCGTGGTAGAGTCCATCATTTATATTGTATATATTTTGGTGCATCTATCATTATTGTGGAAGATTTCACTTTCATTAAGTATTTTTTGGGTCAACCCAAGTTTTTTTTTACCTATTTAAGCACTAGCGCCCCTATCGTATATGTTTTCAATTATTGAGGATAATGGTAGTCTTCATCTTAAGGGTCTGTCACATGCCAGGAAACGCACAACAAAACACTCATGTGTAAATGAGGGGGAGTACCCCAACAACATGCCAACTTGACCAACTGATCCTGCCAACCAAACTGTTTGGTTGGCAGATGGCAGAATAGGGTCTCATATCAGCAGGAGGAATAGTACCCCAAGGGCCAGATAAAGGCAAGCATCTGGCCCCCGGGTCGCAGTTTGAAGACCACTGCTGTAGACTCACCACTGCAACTTTGCTCTTGCTAGAGACCTGCCACACAAATTTGCTACAAATTGGAAAAGTGCCAACTAGAACTTGTGCTTCACGTACAACTTGCCAGTAAAAATGTGCAGCAAGTTAACAGACTTATGCCCCGTACACACGATGGGACTTTCCGACAACAAAACTGTGGATTTTTGTTTGAAGGTTGTTGGCTCCAACTTGTCTTGCATACAGGCGGTCACACAAATGTTGGCCAACAATTACAAATGTGGGAACGTGGTGACGTACGACGAGCAGATAAAAAGGAAGTTCAATAGTCATGTAATATGTCAACTTCCGAGCGCTAGTTTTACAAGACCGAGCGCTTCCGGCTTGTACTGGATTCCGAGCATGCTTGAACTTTTGTGCGACGGACTTTCCGACAAAGTTTTGTTGGTGGGAAAATTTGAGAACCTATTAGCCAACATTTGTTGGTGCAAAGTCCGACAACAAATGTTCGATGGAGCGTACACATGATTGGACTTTCAGCCAACAAGCTCACATCCAACATTTCCCGTCGGAAAATCCGACCGTGTGCGCGGCATTACAATTCAACACTGCCACAAATTTGTGGCAAGTTATCCTTGCTATCTGGGATACCATAGGACCTAAAATATAACCTACCGTATATACTCGAATATAAGCCGAGATTTTCAGCCCTTTTTTAGGGCTGAAAGTCCCCCCCTTGGCTTATATTCGAGTCACCGCCGTCTGCCTACATGAACAGCGTGTCATGCAGACAGACGGCAGCTTTCAAAAGCCGCGCCTCCTCCTCCCGCCCGTCCGTGATAGGCGGACACTAATTTTCCCAGCAGTAAGTCAGTGTGCAGTGTTCCGCCTATCACGGACGTCCTGTCATTCTCATCTCATGGACGAGGATGAGAGGACGTCCGTGATAGGCGGAACACTGCACACTGACTGCTGGGAAAACAGCGATCCTCCTATCACGGACGGGGAGGAGGAGGAGGTGCGGCTTTTGTAATTTTAGAATGGCGCCTTACACGCTGTGGGGGGACAGAGCGAGACTGCATCGGCGGAAGACCGATGACACAGGACCCCTTAGATCGGCACAGGTAGGCTGCAATGGGGACACACAGGGTCTGTACAGGGGACATGCAGCTGCAGATGGGCATTGCTGACCCTCTCTTCCACTTACAGTAGCTGCTGCATTTTTTACCCTCGGCTTATACACGGGTCAATGCGTTTTTCCCAGTTTTTTGTGGTGAATTAGGGGCCTCGGCTTATACTCGGGACGGCCTATACTCGAGTATATACGGTAAGTTTCTCGACAAAAGGCAGACCCAGGTCAGCAGCTATATGCTCTGCATGATTCCCACAGGTTGGGTTTTGTCTGGAGTCATCCTTTAAAACCCACTTGTTTGTTCATAGTCTAAATTAATGAGGATTTGTGTCAGAAAACTTTTCCGTTAACCTGACCTCATATGTTCAGCATTAAGAAGTGTTGCAAGATCCTGGAACACAATGAAATCTGGAACACCCTACCTATTAGCCAGGCTCAAGTGATCTGAATCTCCTTTATGTAAACAGAAAGGCCTGACCCAGAAAAACTGGCCTCATTCCGGTGAAAGATCTCCTGGTAAGTGGCACAATCACCTAGGAGATACGCAAGTATAGGATGTCATCTCTTTAAAAAAGCCCGACACGGATAAACACCTTTCTCTATTACAGTATCCTTTGCTGATGAAGAGTGGGCTGAATGAACCTTGTAATTAGATTTGGTAAAAAGCTCTCATTAAGGCAGAGCTGGCAAATACGACTGAACAATATGCCATTAGTTCCCCAGTCTGAGCAAAAATTAAATGCAGTTGACTGAGTTCAGCATTTAGTCCGGGAGTCTTGGAAGTACAGGTGATGTAGATTTGATCCCTCAGGAGACAGTCTGAAAGGAGTATTAGGCCCATTACATACCCCCCAACCTTTCTGAGATGTAAAAGAGGGACACTTCTTAGCATTCATTTTGTAACCATAGGACAATCATGTACTGCGCCACCGGTCAAGCAGGCCATAAAGAATTAAAGCTAAACTCTATTCTTTGCAGATCATTGTACCTTGTATTTAGGCTGTGCAGGTGCTAATCCTGTAGTGCTCTTTGTTTTTGTTGTAAATAAAGCCCAACTCCAGGCAAAACTCAAAATTATACAGCGTACCACCAATAATCTTCTAGCCTTCCAACCAGGGCCGTGGATAAGGGGGTATCAGTGGCCCTCCTGTATGGGGCCCAGGCAGCAGGGTGAATTGGACGTGTGTATGGAGGGTGATTGGCCCTGCAAGGGGGGCAATTACTGGAACTAATCCCCCGTATGCAGCAGCTGAAAGCTTGTTTCTCCCCTCCCTCCTAATGGCTTTTAGCTGCTGCAGAGAGAGCCATACAGGGGATCAGTTCCAGTAATTGCCCCCTGCCCACCAATCACCCTCCCTGTGCATCATAGGTTTTACCCTACTGCCCAGGCCCACCTGTGTGCCCCCCCCCCCCCCTAACCCTGCAAAGCTGGTTTCTCCTCTCCCTCCTGATGGCTTTCAGCTGCTGCAGAGAGAGCCATACAGGGGATCAGTTCAAGTAATTGCCCCCCCTGCCCCACCGATCACCCTCCCTGTGCATCATACATTTCCCCCTATTGCAGAGGCCCATCTGTGTGTCCCCCTACCCCCATCTGTGTGCCCACCCTACCCCCTCAGAGCTACTGGCTTCCTTCCCCTGCTTCCCGCCAGCAGCTGCAAGCACACAACAGGATCCTTCAAGCTGGAGAGTAGGGAAGGGTCCGGTAAATATATACACAATTTACCAGCCCCTTGCTTTCCTGAATGAACCATATCATTCATACCTAACAGCAGCCTTGCCTCCACCAAATAATTTTCCCAGTTCATGCAGAGACATCTGACAAAATGATACTAGTACTTTTAGCATAATTTCTTGCCCCAGGGGATATACAGTGCAAATTTCTTTTCCGCAACCGCGGGTTGCAGGAAAAAAATTTGCACAATTCCCCCATCAACACAGACAGTCCTGACAGGGTATACAGCTAATTGCCTTCGCCCGGCGAATGGGGGGGGGGGGGGGTTGGTGGGGCAAGCCTTCCCCGGTGGGAGAAGACAGGGATTATCGCTAGCGGCTATAGCAGCCGCTTGCGACAATCAAAAGCGAATGCGGCAGGCTGATTGTACCCAAATTAATCTATCAACTTGGTACATTCAGCCTGTTGACCGGCCGAGATTCGAACCGTGTATGGCCGGCCTTTATGACAATAGTTAGGTGCATAGGGACCGGTCACCCCACATCGTCCCCATATAGTTCTCTGTGCTCCTATGGTGACATAAACATGTCATGATCAGTCTGGTCAGCAGGATTATTCTACTGGCCATGTCTTCAACCTTCCTGCTCACAGTGCTGGATTTATGAAAAGGAAAAACGGGGCAACTACAGCCCCCTGACAGAAAGGGCCCCTCTATACAAAAATAATATTATATAATAATAAAAAAAATCTTCTCTTTTATTAAATGCATCTTGGGAAGTAATATCTTGCCTGCCATCCTCTGTAAAAATTTTAGCTTTGGACTGGTATATTGTATAGTTTTTAAAAATTAATTTTGCCAGCTCAAGCGAACCACACATAGAGCCCTAACGCTCCTAAGGAAAGTGGCCTATGCCTTCATGTGTGTGTTTGCACGCGTGACCTCCGAATGGCGTTATGCCATGCATTTTGAAATGTGTGAATGTCATTGGGAAAGTAAACCAATCCTGTGAATGAGCCCCCCCCCCCCCCCCCCCCCCCCCCCCAGGTCAAAATCTGGTACTGCCTGCTCCGTCTCCCGTTTGCTGTTAATGCCACACAGAAAACCTGAGAAACTCCGCCTGCGATTCTGGCCAAGCACAGCAAACAGTGGCCAGGAACTATTGGGTATGTAGTCCAGCAGCAGATACCCTCCTCCAGGCATCATATTATAGCTTCAAAAGTGGAGGGTATATGATGGCATCACAGGTAGTAAAACATTTGTTTTCTCTTTTCTGCAGCTGGTAGTTAAACTTTTTTTTTTTTTTTAATACAGTGGATTTAGTGATGGGTACAAGTACTATATAGGCCAATAAGTCAGTAATCCCAGACTCTGGCTTTAAATCTATGGCTGCCTCTTGGATGAATGCTGTTGTCTCGTGGAGTGAAGCCAGGGGTGTGCGACTCACAAACACAGATCACCCCCGAAAAGTGATAATAAACCCGTCTTTCCTTTCATTGTAATTCAGAAAGTCCAGGCCTACATATAATGTACTTTCTGCTTTCTTAAAAAAAAAAAATCTTCTTTCCCTGGCTGGTCCCCAGAGCTGACCCCTCCCCCCCTCCCGCCCCCGTTTGTGGAGATCGCCTTTGCCAAGCCGGCTTCCTGCAAAAAAACTACAGGAGGGGGCGGAGTCAAGACCAGTCACCCCGCACAAGGAGAGAGAGCAGCAGTGACCGGTCTTTATTACAGGAAGCTCCTGCACAGAGGTGACGTCTCACACTGGATTACTACACAGATCTGGAGAAATACACCAAGCACCTAAAAATACAAGTAAGAATACAAATGGCAAATATACTGTATTTACACAATATTATCTTATCCTGGAGCCCAGCTTTAGGGAGCTCTCAGTCTGTGGGACACAGTAGTTGTTTAGTGACCGGCAGGTGGAACCGGAGCGTGCAGTGGGCAATGAAAGAATCTAACACCCTAGCCCCCCCCCCCCACCCCAAGTGTCAGATTTTTTATCCAGCATAGCTCTGCAGGACAGCAAAGATTTGTGGCATGGGTGGCATAACATGTAAGTATTAATAGTCTTCTTTTGCAAACTTTCTAGAGAGTTGTTATTATTATTATACAGGATTTATATAGCGCCAACAGTTTGCACAGACAGTACACTTACAATACAAATCAATACAGGAGGAATCAGAGAGCTCTGCTCGTTAGAGCTTACAATCTAGAAGTTGCTTTAAATGTTTTACTTCCTACAGTTTGTGTATGTTCTTCCATTGTTAGTAGGGACTTTTTCATATGAGTAGAATTTATATATATTATATATATATATATATATATATATATATATATATATATATATATATATATATATATATATATATATATATATATATATATATATATATATAGATACAGTGGCGTGAAAAAGTGTTTGCCCCCTTCCTCATTTCCTGTTCCTTTGCATGTTTGTCACACTTAAGTGTTTCGGAACATCAAACCAATTTAAACAATAGTCAAGGACAACACAAGTAAAAACAAAATGCAATTTGTAAATGAAGGTGTTTATTATTAAAGGTGAAAAAAAATCCAAACCATCATGGCCCTGTGTGAAAAAGTGATTGCCCCCCTTGTTAAAACATACTATAACTGTGGTTGTCCACACCTGAGTTCAATTTCTCTAGCCACACCCAGGCCTGATTATTGCCACACCTGTTCACAATCAAGGCATCACTTAAATAGGAGCTGCTTGACACAGTAAGGTCCACCAGAAGATCCTTAAAAGCTACACATCATGCCGAGACCCAAAGAAATTCAGGAACAATTGAGAAAGAAAGTAATTGAGATCTATCAGTCTGGAAAGGGTTATAAAGCCATTTCCAAAGCTTTGGGAATCCAGCGAACCACAGTGAGAGCCATTATCCACAAATGGCGAAGACATGGAACAGTGGTGAACCTTCCCAGGAGTGGCCGGCCGCCCAAAATTACCCCAAGAGCGCAGCGACGACTCATCCAAGAGGTCACAAAAGACCCCACAACAACGTCCAAGGAACTGCAGGCCTCACTTGCCTCAGTTAAGGTCAGCGTTCATGCCTCCACCATCAGGAAAAGACTGGGCAAAAATGGCCTGCATGGCAGAGTTCCAAGGAGAAAACCACTGCTGAGCAAAAAGAACATCAAAGCTCGTCTCAATTTCTCCACAACACATCTTGATGATCCCCAAGACTTTTGGGACAACATTCTGTGGGCCGATGAGACAAAAGTGGAACTCTTTGGAAGGTGTGTGTCCAAGTATATCTGGCGTAGAAGGAACACTGCATTTCAGAAAAAGAACATTATACCAACAGTAAAATATGGTGGTGGTAGTGTGATGGTCTGGGGCTGTTTTGCTGCTTCAGGACCTGGAAGACTTGCCGTGATAAAAGGAACTATGAATTCTGCTGTCTACCAAGAGATCCTGAAGGAGAATGTCCGATCATCTGTTCGTGTACTCAAGCTGAAACGAACTTGGGTTCTGCAGCAGGACAATGATCCTAAACACACCAGCAAGTCCACCACCGAATGGCTGAAGAAAAACAAAATGAAGACTTTGGAGTGGCCTAGCCAAAGTCCTGACCTGAATCCTATTGAGATGTTGTGGTATGACCTTAAAAAGGCCTTTCATGCTCGAAAACCCTCTAATGTAACTGAATTAGGACAATTCTGCAAAGATGAGTGGGCCAAAATTCCTCCAGGACGCTGTAAAAGCCTCATTGCACGTTATCGCAAACGCTTGGTTGCAGTTGTTGCTGCTAAGGGTGGCCCAACCAGTTATTAGGTTTAGGGGGCAATCACTTTTTCACACAGGGCCATGATGGTTTGGATTTTTTTTTCACCTTTAATAATAAACACCTTCATTTACAAATTGCATTTTGTGTTTACTTGTGTTGTCCTTGACTATTGTTTAAATTGGTTTGATGTTCCGAAACACTTAAGTGTGACAAACATGCAAAGGAACAGGAAATGAGGAAGGGGGCAAACACTTTTTCACACCACTGTAATATATATATATATATATATATATATATATATATATATATACATACACACACACACACACAAAACACTACATGTAACCTTAAAGTCAAACATTTTATACTTACCTGCTCTGTGCAGTGGTTTTGCACAGAGCAGCCCAGGTCCTCCTCTTCTCGGGTTCCCCGTCGGCGCTCCTGGCCCCTCCTTCCCTCCTTGCTCTGGGGGCACACAAACAGGCTCACTCTCCAACTGCTGCTCTGCGTGTCCATTCACACACACAGCCACTGCTTGGCCACGCCCCCTCTCACTTTTGGCTCACTGGCTGCAATTGACAGCAGCAGAAGCCAATGAGGAGGGAAAGTCCCAGAAGAGCTGAGGCTCTAGTGCACATCGCTGGATCGCGATGGGGCTCAGGTAAGTATTAGGGGGGCTGGTGCAAACAATGTTTTTTTTACCTTGATGCATGAAGGTAAAAAAACCTTGATCCCTTACAACCTACCACTTTAAAGTGTAAGTTCACCTTTACAGAAAAATCTGTAAGGTGAACTTACACAGGTGCCCCTCCTCGCCTGAACTGGACCGCCACCATCTCCAGTTCTAAGTCCCGGTATATCCGTGCCAGGAGCCTGGGGCTTAGAAATCCTTTCTCCTTACTCGTCGTGTCTCCATAGCTGACAGGACGCCTATGCAGCTGCCGATTGGTCGGCACCGCCCATGTGATGGCGCTGACCAATTAGAATGCTCCAAATTTCCCTCCTGAGGAGGGGCATTATGGACATTCTAGCTGAGAGGATGTCTAAGCCCCGGGCTCCTGGCGCGGATATACCAGGGCTTAGACCCGGAGATAGCAGCGGTCCAGGTCAGCGGGATTGGGGTGGGCTAGGAGGGAGACCTGTGTAAGTTCACCTTACAGAGTTTTCTATGGACACATCATCTGACTCCCCTAGAAGCAGTTGCAAAAACGTCCAGCGTGCATGAGGCCTTAACACAGCAACCAAATATTATAAAATAAGCTGTCACCCTTTTCTTATGTTTTGCTGTCCCCTGTGAGCTCTAATGGAATTGTCAATCACTTGTTCAGAATTCATGGTGATGGATCATAGGCCACCTGCAGATGTTACATAAAAGAAAGTATCCACAGCTACCTTCTAGGTCAGGCAAATTAAACAGATTACAATTCCCATAGCGCTAAATGTGTCTGCAGGTAGATGTGTAGTCCATCTTGGGGGTGAGCAGGAAAGGGTGACTACATTCACAAATAATAGGGGGCATGGAGAACGAACGTAGCCACCCTACAACAGGAAGTCTAAGAAAACCAACAAAAAGATTGCATTTCAGAGATGAAACAAAGAAAACGATAGAAGTTACGGTCTACTTTTTTACGGTCTTTTTTTTTAACAATGTGAGTTTAATGTCACATTAATAGAATAGGAAAAATTGCCACGTACGATACTGGATACTAAAAAAAGGGGCTAAATATTATTATTATACAGGATTTATAAAGCACCAACAGTTTGCAGAGCACTTTACAAGATAAAATAACCTTTAAACAGCAAAATGATGTGAAGACATGCAACTTATTAACTAGAGCAGTGTTCTCTAAAGTGTGGCCCTCTGCTTTGCCTTGGGGCACTATTGTTCCCACTGACAACACTGATAAGGCATCATTCCTCCCACTGACACCAACAATGGGGTACTATTCCTTCCATTGACACCAATGATGGGGCATCATTCCTCCCACTGACACCAACAATGGGGTACTATTCCTTCCATTGACACCAATGATGGGGCATCATTCCTCCCACTGACACCAACAATGGGGTACTATTCCTTCCATTGACACCAATGATGGGGCATCATTCCTCCCACTGACACCAACAATGGGGTACTATTCCTTACATTGACACCAATGATGGGGCATCATTCCTCCCACTGACACCAACAATGGGGTACTATTCCTTCCATTGACACCAATGATGGGGCATCATTCCTCCCACTGACACCAACAATGGGGTACTATTACTTCCATTGACACCAATGATGGGGCATCATTCCTCCCACTGACACCAACAATGGGGTACTATTCCTTCCATTGACACCAATGATGGGGCATCATTCCTCCCACTGACACCAACAATGGGGTACTATTCCTTCCATTGACACCAATGATGGGGCATCATTCCTCCCACTGACACCAACAATGGGGTACTATTCCTTCGACTGACACCAATGATGGGGCATTATTCCTCCCACTGATACAAATGATGGGGCACTATTACTGCCACTAACAACGGGGCACTATTACTGCCACCAACAGCAATGATAGGGCACTATTCCTTCCACTGATACTAATAATGGGGCACTATTCCTGCCATTGACATCAACAATGTGTCACTATTCTTTCCACTGACAGCAAAGGTGGGGCACTAATCCTCCCACTGAAACCAATAATGGGACACTATTCCTGCCACTTACACCAATGTTGGGAGACTATTCCTCCTCCTACTGACCACAGACATTATTTACTCTCGCTGACCACCAAGCCCGGGACATTTTCTACTGACTACACTCCGGCCATCCTAAAAATCTGAACGATAATAAACTGGCCCTTTGTTTGGAAAGTTTGGAGACCCCTGAACTACAGAAAACCTTAAATCACTGTGGGTCGTAGAAAAAGAGTGAGAGGGGCCCCATTTAAAAAAAAAAAATATTTGACATTCCTGTTCTAGATATGCATGATCAAGCAGCGTGCACATCCAAAGGGAAAATATCACTGCCTTATACCCTACAACAATGGAAACGTAAGCCGTCTAGGTTATTTTCTACGATTTCCTAACTGAACTCTTCCTGTTTTGGGAATTTTCTGGTTAATCAAAAATTATAATTTTTAGACCATAAAATCTGCAGGAAAAATAAGTCAACCAGGCATGAGCAGCAAAACCTTAGGTCCGGTTCACACTACTGCAATGTGATTTTGATGCGATTTGCAGTGTGAATATGTAGTGTCACTTTGGTTGCATTTTGGTGCATATTCCATGGGACCAAATCCACCCTTTCCCAAATGCCAACGCAGCTGTGTTGCATTGATGTGAACAAGCACCATTGGAAGCAATGTTATTATTTCCATTGTCATGCAATTCAGTGTGACCCAATAGAAATATTCACCAGCACACCATGGATCTTCAGAACAAGTCCGAACATTTTTTTGATGAAGAAAAATCACAACAGAAACACAGAAGTGCAACATTTCAAAGCTGCACAGGGCCC
>CM053030.1:45429228-45465285 GCA_028564925.1 Lithobates sylvaticus
CCTAATGAAAGTGAAATCTTCCACAATAATGATAGATGCACCAAAATATATACAATATAAATGTATATATATTTATATTTCAACACAGGTTTATTTGTGCTGTTTGTTTTTAACACACAGGTGCATTTATTCACGGTTTGCTTTGTGCATTATTAATAATATTTTTTAATCAAATTGTGGCTTATGCATGTTATTCGCCATTGTATATTTGATTATTTATTGCCACTTTTAGTCCTTACTTTGCACTATTTTTATTTTTCTTGGACACAAGGGCTTTTTATTTATATTGTTTGATTCACCCACTTGAGGTTGTCTGTATAGCCTTATTTATTATTTGATGCTATACTCCTTCTTTTATTCCATTAATTCCTTTGGACGCTGTGTCTGGAGCCACCTTGGCTGGATGATCCCCCTTGGAGTGGTAGACGTGTATCAGCGCCACATTTTTATCTGATTATCTATTTTAATTTACTCTTGTTATTTTATTAACCTTTCTACGTATGTATGCTGGCGCCCCATTTTATATATTTATTTATATATTTATTATGGTGGCTGCGGCATAGGTTGTTATTGTTGTGTAGCTGATTCATTTCAGCTCTCTCCCCTCCCCCCACCCCCTTTTTTGGTTTGCGCAGTTGCACCCCTCCTTTTGAATATAAATGATGGACTCTACCACAGTGATCACAAACTTGTGAATATGAATGATAAGTGATTACTATATGATACATGATCATATCATGACATATAAAAAGTCCATTTGGGTGACTGAACACCTCAGACTAGAAATTGTGACAAACACTCCAGCTTGTGTGACTTCCAAGATGCAGTACAGTCTTCTCAGAATATTAGACAACCCTTCACCACAGGAATCAGCACTCAAGCACCCAATAGTGTTGTATAAATTGTCTGCTTACCAGATTATTTTGACTATTTTAATTAAAAAGATAGTCGGCTGCGCTTTTGCAGGTTTGTGCCTGCTGACATGTAAGATGGCATGGGATCATACAGGTGTCACTTCCTCTTTAGTGGCTCAGGCAGGGTATATGAAAAGAGCAAACATAGCCATAGCATAATACTGTTTATTTAAAAGGATAAAAAAAAAAAAGAAGAAAGCCAAATGGCTGCTTACATTGCGCAGTGCCCGACCCGGCACTGGGGCTGCTCGCTTTTAGGTTTTGTTTATCCGGGAAATCTCGTGGGTTGCCTTGTGGAAGCGGTGTGCGTTCCAACCCGAATGGCCGACTACCAGGAGACCGGAAGTAGAGTAAAAAAAAAGTGCCGCCTCGACGTACGTTTCGTTTACATATCTTCAGTGTAAACGAACCAGGTACCGCATTGAGGTACGTTTCGTTTAGACGTCTCCGTCTAAACGAAACGTACGTCGAGGCGGTACCTGGCCACGTTTTTTACTCTACTTCCGGCCTCCTGGTTGTCGGCCATTCGGGTTGGAACGCACACCGCTTCCACAAGGCAAGCCACGAGATTTCCCTATCCGGATAAACAAAACCTAAAAGCGAGCAGCCCCAGTGCCGGGTCGGGCACTGCGCAATGTAAGCAGCCATTTGGCTTTCTTCTTTTTTTATCCTTTTAAACAGTATTATGCTATGGCTATGTTTGCTCTTTTCATATACCCTGCCTGAGCCACTAAAGAGGAAGTGACACCTGTATGATCCCATGCCATCTTACATGTCAGCAGGCACAAACCTGCAAAAGCGCAGCCGACTATCTTTTTAATTAAAGTAGTCAAAATAATCTGGTAAGCAGACAATTTATACAACACTATTGGGCGCTTGAGTGCTGATTCCTGTGGTGAAGGGTTGTCTAATATTCTGAGAAGACTGTACTGCATCTTGGAAGTCACACAAGCTGGAGTGTTTGTCACAATTTCTATTCTGTGGTGTTCAGTCACCCAAATGGACTTTTTATATGTCATGATATGATCATCTAAATGGGACTTTTTAGCTTTTGTCACAATTTTCTTTGTATCCACATGCATGTATGGTTATTTTGAGTAATCCACTTATCATTCATATTCGCAAGTTTGTGATCACTGTGGTAGAGTCCATCATTTATATTGTATATATTTTGGTGCGTCTATTATTATTGTGGAAGATTTCACTTTCATTATGTATTTTTTGGTTCAACCTAATTTTTTTTTTTTTTTACCTATTTAAGCACTAGCGCCCCTATCGTATAGGTTATCAATTATTGAGGATAATGGTAGTCTTCATCTTAAGGGGCTGTCACACGCCAGGAAACGCACAACAAAACACTCATGTGTAAATGAGGGCTAGTACCCCAACAACATGCCAACTTGACCTACTGATCCAGTTTGGTTGGCAGATGGCAGAATAGGGTCTCATATCAGCAGGAGGAATAGTACCCCAAGGGCCAGATAAAGGCAAGCATCTGGCCCCCGGGCCGCAGTTTGAAGACCACTGCTGTAGACTCACCACTGCAACTTTGCTCTTGCTAGAGACCTGCCACACAAATTTGCTACAAATTGGAAAAGTGCCAACTAGAACTTGTGCTTCACGTACAACTTGCCAGTAAAAATGTGCAGCAAGTTAACAGACTTATGCCCCGTACACACGATGGGACTTTCCGACAACAAAACCATGGATTTTTGTTTGAAGGTTGTTGGCTCCAACTTGTCTTGCATACAGACGGTCACACAAATGTTGGCCAACAATTACAAATGTGGGAACGTGGTGACGTACAAGACGTACGACGAGCCGATAAAAAGCAAGTTCAATAGTCATGTAATATCTCTATTCCGAACGCTAGTTTTACAAGACCGAGCGCTTCCGGCTCGTACTGGATTCCTAGCATGCGTGGACTTTTGTGCGACGGACTTTCCGATAACAAAGTTTTGTTGGTGGGAAAATTTGAGAACCTATTAGCCAACATTTGTTGGTGCAAAGTCCGACAACAAATGTTCGATGGAGCGTACACACGATTGGACTTTCAGCCAACAAGCTCACATCCATTTCCCGTCGGAAAATCCGACCGTGTGCGCGGCATTACAATTCAACACTGCCACAAATTTGTGGCAAGTTATCCTTGCTATCTGGGATGCCATAGGACCTAAAATATAACCTACCGTATATACTCGAATATAAGCCGAGATTTTCAGCCCTTTTTTAGGGCTGAAAGTCCCCCCCCTTGGCTTATATTCGAGTCACCGCCGTCTGCCTACATGAACAGCGTGTCATGCAGACAGACGGCAGTTTTCAAAAGCCGCGCCTCCTCCTCCCGCCCGTCCGTGATAGGCGGACACTAATTTTCCCAGCAGTAAGTCAGTGTGCAGTGTTCCGCCTATCACGGACGTCCTGTCATTCTCATCTCATGGACGAGGATGAGAGGACGTCCGTGATAGGCGGAACACTGCACACTGACTGCTGGGAAAACAGCGATCCTCCTATCACGGACGGGGAGGAGGAGGAGGTGCGGCTTTTGTAATTTTAGAATGGCGCCTTACACGCTGTGGGGGGACAGAGCGAGACTGCATCGGCGGAAGACCGATGACACAGGACCCCTTAGATCGGCACAGGTAGGCTGCAATGGGGACACACAGGGTCTGTACAGGGGACATGCAGCTGCAGATGGGCATTGCTGACCCTCTCTTCCACTTACAGTAGCTGCTGCATTTTTTACCCTTGGCTTATACACGGGTCAATGCGTTTTTCCCAGTTTTTTGTGGTGAATTAGGGGCCTCGGCTTATACTCGGGACGGCCTATACTCGAGTATATACGGTAAGTTTCTCGACAAAAGGCAGACCCAGGTCAGCAGCTATATGCTCTGCATGATTCCCACAGGTTGGGTTTTGTCTGGAGTCATCCTTTAAAACCCACTTGTTTGTTCATAGTCTAAATTAATGAGGATTTGTGTCAGAAAACTTTTCCGTTAACCTGACCTCATATGTTCAGCATTAAGAAGTGTTGCAAGATCCTGGAACACAATGAAATCTGGAACACCCTACCTATTAGCCAGGCTCAAGTGATCTGAATCTCCTTTATGTAAACAGAAAGGCCTGACCCAGAAAAACTGGCCTCATTCCGGTGAAAGATCTCCTGGTAAGTGGCACAATCACCTAGGAGATACGCAAGTATAGGATGTCATCTCTTTAAAAAAGCCCGACACGGATAAACACCTTTCTCTATTACAGTATCCTTTGCTGATGAAGAGTGGGCTGAATGAACCTTGTAATTAGATTTGGTAAAAAGCTCTCATTAGGGCAGAGCTGGCAAATACGACTGAACAATATCCCATTAGTTCCTCAGTCTGAGCAAAAATTAAATGCAGTTGACTGAGTTCAGTATTTAGTCCGGGAGTCTTGGAAGTACAGGTGATGTAGATTTGATCCCTCAGGAGATAGTCTGAAAGGAGTATTAGGCCCATTACATACCCCCCAACCTTTCTGAGATGTAAAAGAGGGACACTTCTTAGCATTCATTTTGTAACCATAGGACAATCATGTACTGCGCCACCGGTCAAGCAGGCCATAAAGAATTAAAGCTAAACTCTATTCTTTGCAGATCATTGTACCTTGTATTTAAAAGGCTGTGCAGGTGCTAATCCTGTAGTGCTCTTTGTTTTTGTTGTAAATAAAGCCCAACTCCAGGCAAAACTCAAAATTATACAGCGTACCACCAATAATCTTCTAGCCTTCCACCCAGGGCCGTGGATAAGGGGGTATCAGTGGCCCTCCTGTATGGGGCCCAGGCAGCAGGGTGAATTGGACGTGGGTATGGAGGGTGATTGGCCCTGCAAGGGGGGCAATTACTGGAACTAATCCCCCGTATGCAGCAGCTGAAAGCTTGTTTCTCCCCTCCCTCCTAATGGCTTTTAGCTGCTGCAGAGAGAGCCATACAGGGGATCAGTTCCAGTAATTGCCCCCCTGCCCACCAATCACCCTCCCTGTGCATCATAGGTTTTACCCTACTGCCCAGGCCCACCTGTGTGCCCCCCCCCCCTAACCCTGCAAAGCTGGTTTCTCCTCTCCCCCCTGATGGCTTTCAGCTGCTGCAGAGAGAGCCATACAGGGGATCAGTTCAAGTAATTGCCACCCTGCCCCAACGATTACCCTCCCTGTGCATCATACATTTCCCCCTATTGCCCAGGCCTGTCTGTGTGCCTCCCTACCCCCATCTGTGTGCCCACCCTACCCCCTCAGTGCTACTGGCTTCCTTCCCCTGCTTCCCGCCAGCAGCTGCAAGCACACAATAGGATCCTTCAAGCTGGAGAGTAGGGGAAGGGTCCGGTAAATATATACACAATTTACCAGCCCCTTCCTTTCCTGAATGAACCATATCATTCATACCTAACAGCAGCCTTGCCTCCACCAAAGAATTTTCCCAGTTCATGCAGAGACATCTGACAAAATCATACTAGTACTTTTAGCATAATTTCTTCCCCTGGGGGATATACACAGTGAAAATTTCTTTTCCGCAACCGCAGATTGCAGGAAAGAAATTTGCACAATTCCCCCATCGACACAGACAGTTCTGACAGGGTATACAGCAAATTGCCTTCGCCCGGCGGATGGGAGAGGGGGGGTTTGGTGGGGGAAGCCGTCCCTGGTGGGGGAAGACAGGGATTATCGCTAGCGGCTATAGCAGCCACTTGCGATAATCAAAAGTGAATCCGGCAGGCTGATTGTACCCAAATTAATCTATCAACTTGGTACATTCAGCCTGTTGAACCAGCCAAGATTCGAAATGTGTATGGCCGGCCTTTATGACAATAGTTAGGTGCATAGGGACCGGTCCTCACATCGTCCCCATATAGTTCTCTGTGCTCCTATGGTGACATAAACATGTCATGATCAGTCTGGTCAGCAGGATTATTCTACTGCCCATGTCTTCAACCTTCCTGCTCACAGTGCTGGATTTATAAGGAGGAAAAACGGGGCAACTGCAGCCCCCTGACAGAAAGGGCCCCTCTATACAAAAATAATATAAAATAATATTATATAATAATAAAAAAAATCTTCTCTTTTATTAAATGCATCTTGGGAAGTAATATCTTGCCTGCCATCCTCTGTAAAAATTTTTGCTTTGGACTGGTATATTGTATAGTTTTTAAAAATGAATTTTGGCAGCTCAAGCGAACCACACATAGAGCCCTTACGCTCCTAAGGAAAGTGGCCTATGCCTTCATGTGTGTGTTTGCACGTGTGACCTCCGAATGGCGTTATGCCATGCATTTTGAAATGTATGAATGTCATTGGGAAAGTAAACCAATTCTGTGAATGAGCCCCTACCCCCCCCCCCCCCCCCCCCCCCCCCCCCCCCAAGGTCAAAATCTGGTACTGCCTGCTCCGTCTCCCGTTTGCTGTTAATGCCACACAGAAAACCTGAGAAACTCCGCCTGCGATTCTGGCCAAGCACAGCAAACAGTGACCAGGAACTATTGGGTATGTAGTCCAGCAGCAGATACCCTCCTCCAGGCATCATATTATAGCTTCAAAAGTGGAGGGTATATGATGGCATCACAGGTAGTAAAACATTTGTTTTCTCTTTTCTGCAGCTGGTAGTTAAACTTTTTTTTTTTTTTTTTAATACAGTGGATTTAGTGATGGGTACAAGTACTATATAGGCCAATAAGTCAGTAATCCCAGACTCGGGCTTTAAATCTATGGCTGCCTCTTGGATGAATGCTGTTGTCTCGTGGAGTGAAGCCAGGGGTGTGCGACTCACAAACACAGATCACCCCCGAAAGTGATAATAAACCCGTTTTTCCTTTTATTGTAATTCAGAAAGTCCAGGCCTACATATAATGTACTTTCTGCTTTCTTAAAAAATCTTCTTTCCCTGGCTGGTCCCCAGAGCTGACCCCCCACCCCCGTTTGTGGATATCTCCTTTGCCAAGCCGGCTGCCTGCAAAAAACTACAGGAGGGGGCGGAGTTAAGACCAGTCACCCCGCGCAAGGAGAGAGAGCAGCAGTGACCGGTCTTTATTACAGGAAGCTCCTGCACAGAGGTGACGTCTCACACTTGATTACTACACAGATCTGGAGAAATACACAAAGCACATAAATACAAGTAAGAATACAAATGGCGAATATACTGTATTTACACAATATTATCTTATCCTGGAGCCCAGCTTTAGGGAGTTGTTTAGTGACCGGCAGGTGGAACCAGAGCGTGCAGTGGGCAATGAAAGAATCTAACACCCTAGCCCCCCCCCACCCCAAGTGTCAGATTTTTCATCCAGCATAGCTCTGCAGGACAGCAAAGATTTGTGGCATGGGTGTCATAACATGTAAGTATTAATAGTCTTCTTTTGCAAACTTTCTAGAGAGTTATTATTATTATACAGGATTTATATAGCGCCAACAGTTTGCGCAGCGCTTTACAACATGAGGGCAGACAGTACACTTGCAATACAAATCAATACAGGAGGGATCAGAGAGCCCTGCTCCTTAGAGCTTACAATCTAGAAGTTGCTTTAAATGTTTTACTTCCTACAGTTTGTGTATGTTCTTCCATTGTTAGTAGGGACTTTTTCATATGAGCAGAATTATATATAATATATATATATATATATATATATATATATATATAGATATATATATACATACATATATACACACACACACATACACATATATATATATATATATATATATATATATATATATATATATATATATATATATATATATATACTGTATATACACAAATGTAACCTTAAAGTGTTAAAAAAAAAAAAACATTTTATTCTTACCTGCTCTGTGCAGTGGTTTTGCACAGAGCAGCCCAGGTCCTCCTCTTCTCGGGTCCCCCGCCGGAGCTATTGGCCCCTCCCTCCTTGCTCTGGGGGCACCCAAGCAGGCTCACTCTCCAACTGCTGCTCTGCGTGTTCATTCACACACAGAGCCACTGCTCGGCCCCGCCCCCTCTCACTTTTGGCTCACTGGCTGCGATTGACAGCAGCAGAAGCCAATGAGGAGGGAAGGTCCCAGAAGAGCTGAGGCTCTGGTGCACATCGCTGGATCACAATGGGGCTCAGGTAAGTATTAGGGGGGCTGGTGCAAACAATGTTTTTTTTTACCTTCATGAATAATGCATGAAGGTAAAACAAACCTTGATCATTTACAACCAACTCATTTAAAGTGCAAGTCCTGGTTCTAAGCCCTGCGCGCCAGGAGCCCGGGGCTTAGAAATCCTCTCTCCTTCCTCATCCTGTCTCCATAGCTGACAGGTCAGCTATGTGGCTGCTGATTGGTCAGTGCCACCCATGTGATGGCGCTGACCAATTAAAATGCTCCAAATGTCCCTCCTGAGGAGGGACATTTTGGACATTCTAGCTGAGAGGATTTCTAAGCCCTGGGCTCCAGGCGGGGATATACCGGGGCTTAGACCCAGAGATAGCGGCGGTCCAGGTCAGCAGGACTGGGGTGGGCGAGGAGGGGGACCTGTGTAAGTTCACCTTTACTGAGTTTTCTGTAAAGGTGACCTTACCCTTTAAGTCCTCATGCACACAGGACGTTTTGCAAACTCCCCTAAAAGCCTTTCCTTCTGGCAGCAGCATTTTGGCAGAAAAAAAACCGCCTGATGTTTGTAAAAGTATGTAACGCGTTCAGACATGTTTACAGGCATCAAGCACTTGCGTGTTAATTCATTTCATTGGCCAGAATAATAATTTATTCTGGCCATTGAAATTAATCAATGCTCAGATGCTAAACGTGCCTATCGTTAACAAGCGTTTAAACGCGTTAACACATGTTTACAAGTGTCAATCATTTTTTTCTGCCAAAACGCTTCTGCTCCTGGACGCACTGGCAGGGTTTTTTTTCCCTACTGCCTCTAAAAGCCCCTGCCACTTAGACCCCTTTCACACTGAGGCGTTTTTCATGTGCTTTAGCGCTAAAAATAGCGCATGTAAAGCGCCTGAAAAAAGCCTCAGCTATAAAACCAGTGTGAAAGCCCGAGTGCGTTCACACTGGGGCGCTGCGTTGGCAGGGCGTCAAAAAAAGGCCTGCCAGCAGCTTCTTTGCAGCGGTGAAGGAGCAGTGAACACACCGCTCCTGCCCATTGAAATCAATGGGGCAGCGCTGCTATACCGCCGGCAAAGCAGCGGCGTTCTGCGGGCAAATTTAACCCTTTTTTGCCCACTAGCGGGGGTTAAAACCACCCCCCCAACGACGGTAAAGTGGCGCTAAAAATAGTGCCGCTTTACCGCCGACGCCCAGGCGCTGTGAGTTTGAAAGCACGCTAAACGATGTTAAAAGTCTCTGTGTGCAGGGACAGATAGGCTATCATCTGACAACCCTAGAAGAAGCTGCAAAAACGTCCAGCGTGCATGAGGCCTTAACACAGCAACCAAATATTATAAAATAAGCTCTCACCTTTTTCCTATGTTTTGCTGTCCCCTGTGAGCTCTAATGGAATTGTCAATCACTTTTCATGGTGATGGATCATAGGCCACCTGCAGATGTTGCATAAAAGAAAGTATCCACAGCGAACTTCTAGGTCAGGCAAATTAAACAGATTACAAATCCCATAGCGCTCAATGTGCCTGCAGGTACATATGTAGTCCATCTTGGGGGCGAGCAGGAAAGGGTGACTACATTCACAAATAATAGGGGGCATGGAGAACAAACGTAGCCACCCTACAACAGGAAGTCTGAGAACACCAAAAAAGAGATTGCATTTCAGAGAAGAAACAAGGAAAAGATAGAAGTTACGGTCTACTTTTATTTATACATATTGCATTTATTTTACAGGACAGTGAGAGTTTTTTTTTTTCCATTTTTTTTTTAACAATGCGAGTTTGGTGTCACAAAAAGATACTAAAAAAAAAAAGGGGCTAAATATTATTATTATTATTATACAGGATTTATAAAGCACCAACAGTTTGCAGAGCGCTTCACAAAATAAAATAACCTTTAAACAGCAAAATGATGTGAGGACATGCAACTTACCAACTAGAAGTGTTCTCTAAAGTGTGGCCCTCTGCTTTGCCTTGGGGCATCATTCCTCCCACTGACACCAATGGGGTACTATTCCTCCCACTAACACCAATGATGGGACACCATTCCTCCGACTGATATAAATATTAGAACTCGATTCCTGCCACGGACACCAACGATGGGGCACCATTCCTTCCACTGACACCAATGATGGGGCACTATTCCTTCCACTGATACCAATGATGGGGCACTATTCCTTCCACTGACACCAATGATGGGACACCATTCCTCCGACTGATATAAATGTTAGAACTCGATTTCTGCCACGGACACCAACGATGGGGCACCATTCCTTCCACTGACACCAATGATGGGGCACTATTCCTTCCACTGACACCAATGATGGGACACCATTCCTCCGACTGATATAAATGTTAGAACTCGATTTCTGCCACGGACACCAACGATGGGGCACCATTCCTTCCACTGACACCAATGATGGGGCACTATTCCTTCCACTGACACCAATGACGGGGCCCTATTCCTCCCACCGATACCAATGATGGGGCACTATTACTGCCACTTACAACAGGGCACTATTACTGCCACTGACACCTATGATGGGGCACTATTTCTGCCACTGACACCAATGATGGGGCACTATTTCTGCCACGGACACCAATGATGGGGCACTATTTCTGCCACGGACACCAATGATGGGGCACTATTTCTGCCACGGACACCAATGATGGGGCACTATTTCTGCCACTGACACCAATGATGGGGCACTATTCCTGCCACTGACACCAATGATGGGGCACTATTCTTGCCACTGACACCAATGATGGGGCACTATTCCTGCCACTGACACCAATGATGGGGCACTATTCCTGCCACTGACACCAATGATGGGGCACTATTCCTGCCACTGACACCAATGATGGGGCACTATTCCTGCCACTGACACCAATGATGGGGCACTATTCCTGCCACTGACACCAATGATGGGGCACTATTCCTGCCACTGACAACAATGGGGCACTATTCTTTCCACTGACAGCAAAGGTGGGGCACTAATCCTCCCACTGAAACCAATAATGAGACACTATTTCTGCCACTCACACCAATGTTGGGGCAATATTCCTCCTCCTACTGACCACAAACATTGTTTACTCTCGCTGACCACCAAGACCCGGACATTTTCTACTGACTACACTCCGGCCCTCCTAAAAATCTGAATAATAATAAAGTGGCCCTTTGTTCAGAAAGTTTGGAGACCCCCTGAACTAGAGACTAGCTGGGAATGTTTTATTATTTTTTACCTTAAATCACTGTGGGTCGTAGAAAAAGAGTGAGAGGGGCCCCATCAAAAAAAAAAAAAAAAAAAAAAAATGTTTGACATTCCTGTTCTAGATATGCATGATCAAGCAGCGTGCACATCCAAAGGGAAAAGATCCCTGCTTTATACCCTACAACAATGGAAACGTAAGCCGTCTAGGTTATTTACTACCATTTCCTAACTGTACTCTTCCTGTTTTTGGAATTTTCTGGTTAATCAAAAATTATCATTTTTAGACCATAAGGTCTGCAGAAAAAAAGTCAACCAGGCCTGAGCAGCAAAACCTTAGGTCCGGTTCACACTACTGCAATGTGATTTTGATGCGATTTGCAGTGTGAATATGTAGTGTCACTTTGGTTGCATTTTGGAAGTGTTGTGCATATTCCATGGGACCAAATCCACCCTTTCACAAATGCCAACGCAGCTGTGTTGCATTGATGTGAACAGGCACCATTGGAAGCAATGTTATTATTTCCATTGTCATGCAATTCAATGTGACCCAATAGAAATATTCACCAGCACACCATGGATCTTCAGAACAAGTCCGAATATTTTGTTTGATGAAGAAAGATCACATCACAAACACAGAAGTGCAACATTTCAAAGCTGCACGGGGCCCCTTCGTCATCACATGCCTGACAAGGAGGCTCTGTGCGGCTCCGAAACATTACACTTCTCCGTTTGTGATGTGATCTTTCTTCTATAAATAAAAAAAAAAAAACGTTCGGCCTTGTTCTGCAGATCCCATGATGTGCTGGTGAATATTTATACTGTGTTGTGCATGCGCCAGTATCCAGTAAGGTGCCTTGGGTTATTTCCTGTTCAGATACAGTGCTATACAAAGTTATGGTTATGCGTTTGTGAGTACTTGACTGCTATATGTCCGTATTATGGAAATGCTACATTCAGGTACATGGTGTAAATTAACTGCAATTTATCCCTTGGCACATTAGGGACTCCTGATGAAGCCAAAAATCGGCAAAACGCGTTGAGACCTTTGAGTATCTTCCTGCACCTTGGCCCCTTGGCCCAACATGTCTACCGTGTAATAATATGTATTTGTATGTTTGACAGTTCAAGGTATGGCAGGGGCTATCTTAGGGATATTTATACAACTTATCTGTTATCAGTATTGGACAAATTGTTTTTTTTATATATGTACAAGTTTTACACAAATAATATAATGAAAATAAATAAATTTTTGATTCTAACAAGTTGAGTATTCACTCTTTTGGGAGTTATATGTGGCACTACTTGCCAACCACCCTACAGCAGTTTTACTGCTACAGGGCAGCGGCTGTTCACAGGTTATATATTATATTATATATATATATATATATATAGGGCTGTTACTGATTAAAATTTTCGTGTTCGATTAATTGATTTTTTTTTTATCGATTAATCGACTCATTTCGATTAATTATAATGCACATACAGATCCAACTACTTTTAGCTGATCTCCTTGCATTGCAACTCTGCATTGCAACTCTGCATTAGTCAGTGGTAAATGTGGTATACACTATATACAATCACCCAACACTAGTTAGTTTCCACAATCCATGACTTAACATCACAGTTCACACAAATATGTTTTAAATCCAAACTGTAGAACTGACGTAAGTCATTTTTTTTCCCACAGTAGCGTGACAATCCCTCCACCTCCGGTCCAACTAATCACTCTCACCTTATGGCATGGTCCCCTGTGCAAACAGGTGGTCATGCAAGCGGGTATCAAAAGGGTTAACACGGACCATAAACTTCTCTCACGTCTCCTTAGATCTCAGCAAGGAGGCCAGGTCATGGGTAGAAAGAAAAGATCTAAGTGCTCACCGCTTAAGTATAAGATTTAATTTTTGTGTTCAAACACAAACTACTCACATAAAGATGATAAAAACACAGCATGTAAAGCCGACAATCGTGTTAGTTCCGTAGGGCAGCAGAGGGTGACGCCATGCGTAGCTCCTCCCCCGTACGCGTTACGTTCAATCAGAACTTCAACTTCACCGGACCCCTCCCCCCTTCCCTTCGTTAGTAGACAGAGGCACTTGGGGAAGGGGGGGGGGGGAGGAGTCCGGTGACGTTGATGTCCGTGACATCACCGGATCTCCGACAGAACTCCCTGAAGACCCGGAAGCCGGTGGAGAGGTGAGTACCGGTCAAAAGAATTTTGATCGATCAAAAAAATTAACGATTAATCGAGGAATTAATCTTTAATTAATCTTTAATTTGCACAGCCCTAATATATATTTATTTATTTATTTATTACACACACACACACACACACACACACACACACACACACACACACATACATACATACATACATATATATATATATATATATATATATATATATATATATATGCACACATGATCCTGCATTTCCTGGTAGGGGGCATGATTATACAAAGTGGGAGCCGATCGTCATATACAGTGGACTCAGTGTCCGCTGGCACCCGCTGATCATCCTGCAGAGAGCCAGAACGGCGGTCTGCCTATGTAAACAAGGCGGATTGCCGTTCTGTCAGTAGAGAAGGCATGGATCCTGTGTTCCTGCAAGCAGGGACAAGATCCATGTCTTCCCCTAGTAAAAGCACCTCCCACACTGTAATAAAAACACTGGCTAGGCACATATTTAACCCTTTGATCGCCCCTGACATTAACCCCTTCCCAGCCAGTGTCATTAGTACAGTGACAGTGCATATCTTTAGTACTGATTACTGTATTAGTGTCACTGGTTCCCAAAAAAAGTGTCAGCTCGTGTCCAATTTTCCACCACAATATCGCAGTCCCGCAATAAGTCGCTGATTGCCGACATAAACACATCACATAGTTTGTAGACATTATAACTTTTGCGCAAACATATCAATAAATACTTATTGGGATTTTTACTTAAAAAATGTAGCAGAATAAATATTGGCCTAAATTGATGAAGAAATTCGATGTTTTACATTTTTTTTTGTTGTATATGTTTTACAGCAGAAAGTAAAAAATTATTTATTTAGTCAAAATTTTTGGGCTTTACTTGTTTATAGCTCCAAAAAAAAAAAAAAAAAAAATGATCAAAGGAAAGCTCTTTTGTGGGGGAAAAAAAAAGGACAGTGCCGTATTGCAAAAAATGGCCTGGTCGCGAAGGGTGGGGTAAATCTTCCGGAGCTGGTTAAAGGAGAAGTCCAGCCAAAGCTCGTTTTGCTGTACCTCTCCTGTGGGTCACAGGAGTGCAATTTGTTTTGCACTCCCGTCTTACTATTCATAGATGTTTTCATAATCAATTTGACTTTCTCAATGGAAAATGAGAGCAAATGAATTGGCCTCCCATTAATAACATTCTTGTGTCTTACAACACCATTTAATAATTGCAGCCCTGACACGGATGATGAAATGTGCACAGAGAAAGAACAGGGAACATTTTATGGACCCTTTTACTACAAATGTTCATTTATAAAGTGCAACTAAGGCCATTTCTCCTAAACTTATTAATACTAAATACAGCGGACATGTTTCACAAGAGCTTCGTCACCGAAATCTGTTTATGGATCAGCAGTTACAGGAAGACAACTGAGTCTTCTGCTTTTTCCAGTGCTGTGTGATACACCTTTTATAAATACACCAGATCCTTGCATTGAGACAAGTATTAGAATAGTCCTTCCTACTGATTTATGTATGTTGGCGTGGTGCAATTCTTGGGTACTAGGGGCAGGTCTAAGGGCATGGGATTCCTGTTGTGGCATGGGTCTTCAGCTGCAAAATTCCAAAGGTGATGGTAATGGTGGAGAGCAAGGGACTTATATTTATCACCAGACAACAATATCTACAGCACATCACCCATTCTCAATCAATTCCCTGGAATTCTAGGGTTCCTCCAGAGGTTGCTAGGGGTTCTTTCAGTTGTGGCTGATTGACCTCCCGTTTGATGGAACCTGCATAATTCCAGGGCCAACACTATTTAGCAAAACAATGAAGAATTGTAGACGGCCACTCACATTGGCTTGTCTAGCTCCGCGCTTAGGATAATTCAAAAAGGTCTATACTAATATTAATACTGTAAACCCAGTACAGCTGCTCCCTATGAAATCTAGATGATTTAATTGGTAGTTTAATTAAATGAGGGGCGCTAGTACCAACAAGAGATACTAAATTAATTAATAGGTTAATTAATTGTATATTCTGAACTGTATAGTAGAGACTAAGAGCTTATTGAAAAAAGGTGTGCAGACACAATATAGATCTACCATGAACTAAGCTAATTAATAACTATTTAAAGTGATAATAGTGAACCACATTTGGTTACTCATACATTACAACCATTAATATGTGAATAATAAAAATTGGTTAGAGTGTGTTTATACAAACAATAATAACACCAGACACCTAGCGTGACCCAGTGAGGTATAAATTAATTATTACCCCAAAGATAATTAACACACAAAATAGAGCTGACCGAGCTCTATTTAAATTAAATAATATAAATATAACAGACCCTGTACCTTATATCACAATGTGTACAACGAAAGTTAATGATCAAGCACTTATGCCCAATCTAATATATAAAAAGTGCAAACCAACAAATTTGGCAAATATCCCAATATCTTGGGTACATCCAAAAACGTGAAAAATATTAATATAAATTAGACAGTGTTAATTGATATAACGCAAAGTTCATGTAGTATATAAAAAGTGCAAGCCAACAAAATTGGCAAATAATCCCAATATCTTGGGTGCATCCAAAAAACGTGAGAAATATTAATATAAATTAGACAGTGTTAATTGATATAACGCAAAGTTCATATAGTAGTCCTTGCTGCAAAACGCCACAATCTCTCCTGTAGATATAGCTTGTGCACCATCACCAGACAAATTCTCGATCCACCCAATGTGAGAACCAGCAGTATTAAATGGCCTCTTACCAAATGGAGTTGATTACTTTGTTTAGAAGCAATCAAATGCGCTTTCACAGGATTGTGCCTGTACACTGAGTGACACACCCTCACTCAAGGGCTCTCATCCCTCTATCAGACCAGCTCAGATGGAATGGATTGGAAACATATGTGGGAATATAAAGAGAGGCGCACCTCATAGCGTAATAACGTTTTATTTAAAAAATAGCATAAAAAAACACAGCAGCCAATTGCTCACTTACATTTTCCAGTGCCTACCCGGCACTGAGGCTACTTGCGATATGTTAAAAGATTCGATGGAGCAGCGGATCCTTCCCTCCTGGCGTGCGTCTCTAGCGTGCGTTCCACTCACCAGACAGCCGGAGCCAATATCACAGGAAGTCCAGCAATAGTGCATCCAAAGATACAAAGTGATCAGGTACCGCCTACCGACGTACGTTTCGTGTTTGTCACGTCTTCAGGGTGGCACCTTTTTTCAATAAGCTCTTAGTCTCTACTATACAGTAAAGAATATACAATTAATTAACCTATTAATTAATTTAGTATCTCTTGTTGGTACTAGCGCCCCTCATTTAATTAAACTACCAATTTAGCAAAACAAGCAGGATGAGACCAATTACCGTATATACTCGAGTATAAGCCGACCCGAGTATAAGCCGAGGCACCTATTTTTACCACAAACAACTGGGAAAACTTATTGATTCGAGTATAAGCCTAGGGTGAGAAATGTGCAGCTACTGTAGGGGTCAACAATGCCCATTTGCCGCCTCACTGTGCCCATTTGCAGCCATAGGTCCCCCAAACTTCAAACTATGTAGTTAAGGGTTCCTAAATGCCCCCTAGCTGCAGCCAAAATTTGGGGTCTCTGGACCCAAAGGGTCCCGAAATGACATTGCTGCAGATGGACACAGTTGACCGACTTTGGGGCCCTGTATCTCGGGGTCACTTGGTGCTAGGAACCCCATCTTTGTGTTGTCCTATGTTGTAGTGCTAGTTCGGGTCGGAAAATGTCAAGCACTTTTCTGCAGCAGAAAATGACATTTTCCGACCAGACTTTGGGGCCCCGTATCTCAGGGCCACTTAGTGCTAGGAACCCCAAGTTTGGTATGTCAACCCAGTGAAACTAGCACCACAACATATGCAAATAATTTGGGGTTCCTAGCCCAAAGTGGCCCCGAGATACGGGGTCCCAAATTCGGGTCGGAAAATTTCATTTTCTGCTGCAGAAAAGTGCTTGACTCCAGTATAAGCCGAGGGGGGCACTTTCAGCAAAAAAAAAAGTGCTGAAAAACTCGGCTTATACTCGAGTATATATGGTATGTTTTTAGCTGTCTGTCAGGTTAGCATTCTTCCTACTGACCACCAACGTAGGAGGTATTTTCCCCATTGACCCTGGATGAATTAGTAAGGGTTCTCAAATACCAGAAATTATTTTAGGTGTTTCTCTGGGGTAAAAACTTTAATGAAGGCTGATCTACTTATTACAGAGAACCCAACACAAAGAAAGCATTGGTTATAAAAACCAACACTATTTGAACTTCTGTGTTCTGAATGTTCTCAGCTGTGCCAAACAATCTCAACGACCTACCGCCGAATCGGGCTTCAAACTACTAATGCATTTGTAATACATGCCCATACAGAGTCATAAGATTTTCCATCAATGCTCTAATCCAGTGATGGCGAACCTTGGCACCCCAGATGTTTTGGAACTACATTTGCTCATGCACTCTGCAGTGTAGCTGAGCATCATGGGAAATATAGTTCTAAAACATCTGGGGTGCCAAGGTTCGCCATCACTGCTCAAATCTATGATGACGATGCGGAAAATGTCCTAGATCGATGGCATGTCCCGTGGTCATCATAACACAAGGACACTATCAACTACATTATCTAAATCAAGATTTAGGGATAACCATGATGGAGGTATCGCACAAAAACAATAGATGATATTGTTACCCTAAGATAGCATTTGAGAGAGCAAAAGTCAGAACATCAAAAGTACTGATGGCAACCAACCTAATCATAATAGTGGGAAACATCCCACTCAAAGTTTAACCCTGCTGGGATTTTGGTATGCAGGGAGAAGATCCAGAACACTCCGCGTCTGCAAAGTGTCCTGAATCTAGCACCCCTCCTTATGGGAGTCACTATCTTCTCAATGCCTTGTATTGACAGACTAGCAATGTCCTTATTGTGCACCAAATTCCAATGTTTGGCCACATTAGTAGACTTGTTTTTCTCGATATTATACAGGTGATCGTAAAGCCGATCTTTCATCCGGCGTGCTGTGCGACCTACATATTGGATGCAGCATAGTTCACATGTAATGACATAGATCAAGAATTTAGTATTACAATTAATAAATGATGAAATCTCAAAATTTCTACCAGTGACACTTGAACAAATGAACTGACCTCTTTTAATATGGTGACAATAGTTGTATCCCCTCATACCGCATCTAAAGTTTCCCTTAAAATGCAACCAATTGGAGCTGGACTTCTCGCTAGTAAATAAGCTGGGTGATAGAGACCCTCCTAAGGTAGGGGCTCTACGGGACACCGTCCTAATGTCTTAGTCAGACAGAATCTTACTGTATGCAGGGTCATTAAAGAGAATGGCTAAATATTTAGTGACTGTATTTTTAAACTTGTCAAATTCAATACTGTGTGGTGTGGAAAATACTGGAGCATCTCCCACAGAGGGAGAATGTCTCCGATCAGCGCTAGACCTTGGGTTTCTGTTAAGGACTTTTTCAGGATATCCTCTATCTCTAAATCTGTGAGCCATGTCTTCTGCTTCCTTAGTAAAATCTGTGACCTCGCTACACAGATGTTTGAGTCTTAAAAACTGTCCAACCGGGAGCCTCTGATGGTGTGTCCCGGATGACTAGAGTCAGCTCTCAATAATGCATTACCGGCTGTAGGTTTCCTGTGTAGTCCCTTGACTACAGCACCATTCCTACCTGACAACTGTACATCGAGAAACTCAATGGAAACATCCTGAAGGTGTCCCGTGAACCTCAAGTTGAGATTAATATAGTTCAGATAGTGGAGCCACACATTAAAATCAACCTTGTCGTCTGATACGATGAAAAGCAGGTCATCAATATAGCGACAAAAGAAGACTGTGTCCATACGACGGAGGGTATCATGTCCAAAAGATGCGGGTCCTCTATACCATATAGAGGTTGGCCAGGGAGGGCGAAATCTTCGCCCCCATAGAGGCACCCGTCAAACATAGAAAAGTTATGTGTGAGTAAAAAAATCTAAACACAGCAAAATGAATTATTGAAGAACAATTGAAAAGTTTGCAGACCTTCACCAGTAATTGGCTTTCCACTCAAAATCTTGCAATTTGGTGAGGAGCTGTTTAATGTCCCTAAGAAAACTGGGAAGACCAACCACCAAGGGCTGTAACCGACTGTCTATCCATTCACCTAAACGTTGAGTGACCCAATGCCCGCGACACTTCGTCTGCCCACAAGGGGGTTTAACCCTTGTGGACTTTAGGGAGATGGTGAAACACTGGCATTATAGGGCACTCAGGAATGAACAAATCTCTTTCTTTCTGAGAGAAAATACCAACACAGACTGCTCCATCTAAAAAAGAGGACAATTCTTTTTTGAAACAAGAAGTGGGATCTGCCAAGTTTCTGGTAGGTATCTGTATCGGACAATTGGCGCAGGGCTTCATCTCTGTACACAATTGAATCTAACTGAACAACCTTTATCAGCATTTCTTATCACAACGCTATCATCAGAGCTTAAGGCCCCTTTCATACGAGACGGACTCCCCGCCTCTGTCCGCCGGCTCAGCAGGAGATCTCTCCGTTGATCTCCGCTGAGTCGGCGGATGACAAGTCCCTCTCTGCTCACTGAGCGGGGAGGGGCTTGAGAGCGCTGCTGGTCTCTATGGAGAGATCGGATGAAAACGGACAGTGTGTCCGTTTTCATCAGATCTCACCCGATCCGATAGCAACGGATCTGGACGTAGAGCCATACGTCTGCTTTTGGCGGATCGGACCAGGTCGGATGTCAGCGGACATGTCTCCGCTGACATCCGATACTCCATAGACCAGCATGGAGCGCCCGTTCAGGTCCGCCGTCAAAACTGACAGGCAGATCTGAATGGTCCGACCGTGTGAAAGGGGCCTAAAGATTGAAGGGCTCGTCTCTCAAAACTAGTGAGGTTATCCGACATAGGATCTGTCCAACAACTGTGAGCCAAATGAAAAACCAACATTTTCATTCTACCATGATTGTTGACCGCGGCAAGAAGCTGCATCCCACTTCTTTGGAAACAAACAAAAGCACCATCGATTACTGTCCAATTAATTTTTTTTTAATGAAACTAATGAAATGGAGTACTTGGTAGCAACAGAGTGAGGCTTCAGGGAGAAAATTCCTAAAAAGTGGCTTTATTGGCAGAAATTTGTATACTCTGAGGAGTGCGCATCTCTGGTACTCTAAACTGGTTCCTACTTTCTTGGTGGAGGACCAAATGAAAGCAGGAGACTGGAAAATGTGGAGGAGTAGAGCCCCCACATTTTTTTTTTCTCTCTCATCCTCCCTCGCCCCTACCCATTACCTCTTCCCTCTAATATATTTGTTCTGAAAAATCAGGGTACAGAGCGTGCTGAGCCATGTGCTATGCTCATACTAGCAGATTGTTTTATACTTGACCTTATTCCTGTGATATAGATCACCTGTTTACTATTGTTAAATTAGCCATAGGTTATGCATTATTACTGCCACTTCTTGTTGTACCTCATGTTTTACATGCCGATATTAACGTGTTATGAGAAGTCTGTACTGTTTCTTCTTGGTAAATAAAGAATTGGAAAAAAAACAACACTATTATATATGTACTGCACTGTACATAGTATGGTATTGGACCACCACCTTGGAGTTCCGTGTGACTACTCCTGGCCAGCATTCTGCTTACAGCTGAAGAACACTAAAGGCACAGATGAAATACAGAACCGTCAAAACTGCCAAATACAGTGGAACCTTGGTTTACGAGTAACGCGGTTAACAAGCGTTTTGAAAGACGAGTGTTGTCTTGCAAACGAGCAGGATTCAAGCCAATGGGTTGTGCAGTACCGCATTTGGCCAGGGGTGTGGGGGCGCCGGTGACACTCGGAAAGGTTTGGAGCCACTTGGAAAAACTCTGTTACCGAGCCTTGCCGAGTTCAGCCGAGCGGTCCCCGAGTATTTCCAAGACTGTCGGCCCCCCCTGGCCACATGCGGTATTGCATGCAATAGAAGTCAATGCAGAATAAATTATCTTGGTTTCCATCGACTTCTATGGGGAAACTCGCTTTGATATGCGAGTGCTTTGGATTACAAGCATTCTCCTGGAACGGATTATGCTCGTAATCCAAGGTTCCACTGTACAGACTGTCCCCTAGTTACAAACATCCGACTTACAAAACGACTCCTACGTACAAACGGAGGGAGACAACAGGAAGTGAGAGGAAATCTACCTCTAGGAAGGGAAATTCACTCCTGTAAGAGTTATTATGGGAAAAAGGTACCTCCACTGATGCTTTATCACAAAGGCTTGTTTCCACAACAACCCAAAGTTATCAAAATCCAATTGTCATTGGGACATAATGTGAGGTGAAATCTTCTGAACAGGGGCACAGACAGCAAAACAAATGTCACAGGGGTATTAACCCTTCCCTATGGGATCCAAAAAGCTTAAAAATTGTTTTTTGGGCTGGAGATACACTTAAAAAACGTACCTGTTCCGACTTACAAACAGATTCAACTTAACCACTTGCTTACTGGGCACTTAAACCCCCCCCTCCTGCTCAGACCAATTTTCAGCGCTGACGCACTTTGAATGACAATTGCACGATCATACAACACTGTACCAAAATTAAAATTTTATAATTTTTTCCCACAGCTGTAATTTAAATTTTTTGCTAAACAAACAAAAAAAGATGCAAAATTATAAAAAAAATAAATAAATCATGTTTAATAGTTTGTTATAAAATTTTGCAAACAGGTCATTTTTATCCTTCAGTGATATGCGCTGATGAGGCGGCACTGGTGGGCACTGATAGGCACAGATAAGGTGGCACTGATGGGGACATAGAAGATGACACTGATGGATGGCACGGATTGGTGGCACTGATAGGTGGCGCTGGTGGGCATTGATGGGTGGCACTGTTGCCTATTGTTAGGTGGCACTGGCAGGGGGCACAGGTGGGCACCGATGAGCTAGCACCAGTTCGCCGTGATCGGGACTGATGTCCGGTGATCTTTTTTTTTTACTCCTTGCGCTATCAGCGCGAGGAGGAAAAATAGCCGATTAACGGCTCTGTTGTCATCACATGATCAGCTGTCATTGGCTGACAGCTGATCACGTGGTAAGGGGGTCGGGATCGTCCCCTTACTCCGATCTCGGATCCAGCAAGTCTCACAGACTCGCAGGCCGCTCGTGCATGGGACTAAGTCAATAAACGTAGTCCCGGCAAAGCAGGTCCACGCTGTAGCCATCATTCGGCTGTAGCGCGGATCTCAAGTGGTTAAGAACAGACCTACAGACGCCATCTTGTTTGTAACCCGGGGACCACACCTGTAATTTGTAATTCAGAGCCAAACTCTGGGATCCATTTTTATGTTGTTTATATTTTTGGTTTGAGGGACTGACCAAGGTCATAATGGAGGTCTGAAGTGTTGTCTTCACAGGCAGCAATTTGGTTACATATATTTATCTTAGCCATAGGTGTGCGCAGCCTATTGCATTAGGGTGTGCACCCCAAAGCTCAAACACACATGCGTGTGGGTGTGTGTGTGTGTATAATATATATATATATATATATATATATATATATATATATATATATATATATATATATATATATATATAGGGGCCCCGTACACTGATCCCCCCTGCTGGTGCAGTGAAAGAGAACTGCGTAAGTACTTCTCTTATGGCAGAGCCGATAAGAGACAGAGATCTTTCCCATCTCCCCGCCTGCACACAGAGTGATAATGCTAATGCACACAGGGTGATTAGGGTGTGCCCAGGCACGACCGGCACACACTGTATGCACGCCTATGATCTTAGCCATGTGACTGTAATTTTCAAATCTCATTGAACTCAACTAAGAACAACTGTCCTTCTTTGAAAAAAAAATATCCTTATTCTGGGGTGTTAGCTCTGTGGGTTAGGTCTAAATAGTCACCTACTTGCACTAGCTATGAAATAATAAATTTTATGGCATAGTTCACCTTTACTAAAGCGGAGCTTTACCCATAACAACTTGATTAAAAAAAAAATGTTCTTTAGCAAGGAACAAACATCCCACATTAATAATTATGCTACCAAAATGAGTGTGTGTTGTAAATTGCCTAAAGCATTGCCCCCGTTTTTTCTTGCTGGAGGCTGCCATTTTGTTGAAGCCCAGAGTCCCTGAGCAGCAGTAAATCACAAAGCAGAACTAAACCCATCTATTTAATGGTTTTAAAAAACCTGGAACGCTGTAATTGCTAACTGTCACATTTGCTTGTGTCCTCAACCAAACTGTCCAACCATCAAATGGCTGGTATCATAACTGGGAGTGTCCTTCGCAATATCCTAGCAACAAGGCAGGACGGGAAGATGCAATCTTGGGGAGTTTTTCAGTTAGGCTTCATGAGGTATGTAGAATACCTACAGCAACGGCATTATTACACTTTAGTCAGAGTTGCACATTTTTTTTTTTATCTACACCCCTTATCTGCATAGTAAACTAACCCTTTAATGTTTTATTTAAATTGATACATAACTGGATTGTATTTTTTTTTTTTTTTTACACCTACCTGCCTGTCTTTTAAAAGCAACTTCAGTCAAAAAGTTGAATATGTAGTCGAAAATTTTTTACTTGCCTTAACATCAATAAAGTAATGTCCAGTGTTGGTCATCTTACTTTAAAAAAGTAATTAGTTAAGTTACAAATTACTTCTCCCAAAAAGTTATTGCGTTAGTAACTCAGTTACTACATTGGAAAAGTAATTAGTTACGCAGCAAAGTAACTGACTTTTTTTTAAAAATATTCTATACGTGTAACTAAGGGGCGGGTCTAGTATTACTGTAACCAAGGGGCGCATTTATTATTATTGTTATATATCGTGTAACCAAGGGGCTGCTCTATTATTACTCTAACCAAGGGGCAGATCTGTTATAGCGTGTAAGCAAGGGGCGGGTCTATTATTATTATATCGTGTAAGGGGCGGATGGCTACAGAAGAGGGTGAATGTTAAATTAATGGGCAGAGCTTGATATATAACAATAATAATAAATGCGCCCCTTGGTTACAGTAATACTAGACCCGCCCCTTACTTACATGATAGACGCCCCTTGCAGAGTAGCACGAGCATCCGGAGCGTGCGGCATCGCCTCATACAATTACATGTTAACTGCGCCTGCGCGGTGTAGAGTTCACTCAGAGCTGTTTAGGTTCTGCAATTTTCGGAAGCTCCGTAGTCCTTCGTACTGCGCAAGCCCTGCGCCTGCGCAGTACAGGGGGTCCTTATCCGGCGGGGGAACTTTTTCGGCAGGACACCGGAATTACACTACTGCCATCTAGTGGCGGTAGATGTAATTGGAGTAACTAAGCCAAAGTAATGGGAACTGAGTTACCATGAGGGGAAAAGTAATCAGTTAGATTACTCGTTACCCTCTAAAGTAACTGCGTTAGGTAACTCAGTTTATTTTAACTCAGTTACTTACATCACTGGTAATGTCAGTACTTTGTGATACGCTGTAATAGGGTTGTATAGTGGATGGAGAGTGACAGCACTTTTCAGTAAGTATAACAAATGTCGGAGAGGAATGCGGCTCTGAGTGAAGTCCGCTGACACATGTCCAATTTATAGCTGATTGCCCTTAGGTTCAAGGCAATTGAGGTCAATGATGCTGCACAGTACACTGTTTAAGGTATTTTTGTAACATAAAAAGTACATTTACTAAATGTAAACTCCAAAAGTAAATATCCTACCTAACAGCACACACCAAAAGATGCCCGCTGTTGTCTTTATTAGTCAAAAAAGCTTCTTCTGATTAAATTTAAAACGTTGTAACCGGAGACTGAGGCGTCACGTACACGGGACGTTTTAAAACCTCTCCTGAACGATGTAACTTGACAGATAGACAGATAAAAACTTCCATTGTGCCGCCTTTAGAAGTGTTTGCGTTTAGAAGTGTTTTTTGCATTGCAAATAATCAAAAATGTATCTCCATTAACCACTTCAATACCGGGCACTTATACACCTTCCTGCTCAGGCCAATTTTCAGCTTTCAGCGCAGGTCGCACTTTGAATGACAATTGCGCGATCATGCTACACTGTACCCAAACTAGGTGGCACGGATGGGCACTGATAGACGGCACGGATGGGCACTGATTGGTGGCACTGATGTACTCTAATGTATGGTACTGATGGATGCCAATCAGTGCCAAACAATAATGCCTGCCAATCAGTGATGACCATTGTGGGCACTGATTGGCATCCATTGTGGGCACTGATTGGCATCCCTGGTGGTCTAGGGTGGCATACCTGGTGGTGACATCGCTGGTGGTCCTAGTGGCGTCCCTGGTGGTCCAGTGTGGGCATCCTCGGGGGGGGGCTAAGCTGATAATCGATCAGCACAGACCCCCCCCCCCCTGTCAGAGGAGCAGCTGATCGGCTCTCCTCTACTCGCGTCACAGACGTGAGTGAGAAAAAGCCGATCACCAGCTCTTCTTGTTTACATCGTGATCAGCCGTGATTGGACACAGCTGATCACATGGTAAAGAGTCTCAGTCAGAGACTCTTTACCTAGATCGGAGTTGCGGTGTGTCAGACTGACACAACGCAACGATCGCGGCGATGCACGCCTTAATATCCTGAAGATGTCATACAACGTCTGGTCAGGATATTGAAACCACTTTGCCGCCTATATGGCGGGTGGCAAGTGGTTAAAAATGCCCATAAACTAAATGTCGAGAAAACGCAGGTTACCGCGTTTACAAGCTGTTACAGGCGTTTGGCGTTTCAAATGCCCCTGAACATCTGTCCTTTCCAAAAAATGCTTCTAACCTCAACTGCCTGGAAATGACTATAAATGACCCTGTGTAAATCTACTGATATGAGTTCAGGGGCAGCTGAAAAAAAACGCCCAACTGCTCCTAAACGTCCGTTTACCAGCAGCCGTGTACACAAGGCCCGATTATCCCTCATTTGATGGCTAAGCTCCACCCACTGCCCTCCCTGTCCAATGAAAGTGCCTTTATGGACCACTGAGGAATTCTCACTGGACACTGGAACAGTGGTTGGTGGGGCTTAGTCAAGAAGTCAGAGGAAGTCAGGCCCCGATAAGAACATGAAGCTTCATCAGAGAGAGAAGTTTGTCGAGGTAAAGGGGATCTTGTGGGGTATGCTCCTAAACTGGCCATACACTATATATTCTGATTGCACTGTCTGTGTACTCATCTTTAGTTTTACCAAAAATATATAATAGAAGGTCAAACAAACAATTCATTCAAACTGTATCCAATCAGGAAGGTCCCTGCACTGGATAGTCAATGGTAGATCTAAAGGAGGTTGTAGACTATTGTGGTTACCAAGCATTCTATATCTAAACACTACTTAACATCCCATAATAGGGATCCCTCCAATACTATATTTTTAGGGATAGATAAATACAGCCCCCATTGGAGTGGTAGTTCCCGAATTAGAAGTACCGTATATACTTGAGTATAAGCGGAGTTTTTCAGCACATATTTTTGTGCTGAAAATGCCCCCCTCGGCTTATACTCGAGTCAAGCACTTTTCTGCAGCAGAAAATTACATTTTCCAACCCGACTTTGGGGCCTCGTATCTTGGGGCAACTTGTTGCTAGGAACCCCAAATTGCCAACCCAGTGGAACTAGCACTACAACATATCCAAATATAGCAGTGGTTCCTAACCTCAGTCCTCATTACCCCCCACCAGGCCATGTTTGCAGGCTTTCCTTTTCCCTTGCACAGGTGCTTTAAATCTAAGTCAATGGCTTGTTATTTTGGACAGCTATTTTATCTAAGGGAAATTCCCAAAACGTGGCCTGGTGGGGGGTACTGAGGACTGAGGTTAAGAACCACTGAAATATAGGGTTCCTAGCACCAAGTGGCCTTGAGATACGGGGGCCCCAAAGTCGGTCAACTGTGTCCATCTGCAGCAATGTCATTTCGGGACCATTTGGGTCCAGAAACCCCAAATTTTGGCTGCAGCTAGGGGGATCTAGGAACCCTTAACTACCATGATTGCAAATGGGCATTGTTGACCCTCTTTTCCACTTACAGTAGCTGCGCATTTTTCACCCTAGGCTTATACTCAAGTCAATAAGTTTTCCCAGTTGTTTGTGGTAAAATTAGGTGCCTCGGCTTATACTCGAGTATATACGGTATATCTAAGCTTGAGATGTCTTGGGTCCATAGATTAAAGACCTATGTCCCCTACGGTTTAAATGTAGATGTTAACGCTTTTATAGATAATTCATGATTAACATTTTAGTATTTTGGCTATGTGTATTCAGATTTGGGTTGGTTGATTGATAATTGTCATATTTGTTTATGGTGTAAACCTCCATCTGAATCTTGGGTGGATATTTTTTTACCTTGATCTCAATGGTTTGTATGTTAACTACCATTGGGGCTGAACTGCTACGTGCCTGTTGATGTGCAATTCTAGTTTGCACATGGGTCTCCCTACTTTAGGCCCCTTTCACACTTATACGACTTGTCCCACGATTTGGGACTGCAAAGTAGCATGACAAGTCGTTCCCCATGATTTCCAATGACAGCCATTCATATTAGTACGACTTCAAGTTGTTCTGAGTTCAAAAGTAGTCCCTGCACTACTTTGGTCCGATTTTGATGCCACTTACACAGGCATTCTTTGAAATCGCGGAAAAATTGCGACCGCGAATCGTGGCAAAATTGCGGTAAAGTCACGCAACTTTGAAGTCGCACAAGTGTGAAAGGGGCCTTAGAGGGCAGGGCGTTGCGGTCTCATCATTGCTATGATAAGGGTATGACATTTTTTTATTGTTTCCTATCTTAATTTTTGTATTTTTGGTATAGTTCACCAATTTTTTCAAATCATTTTTGTATTTAGTACCCACTGGTGGAGATTGTCGATGGATTTTGATGTCATCTGTCAATTAGTCCACGAGTGATATACTGTTTTGTTTAGGGTATGACTCCTAATATGAGGTGTTATTGTGATAGATTTTGTTTTTGTCTTATATTATATCCCTTGGAATGTTATGATGGATAAATAATCCTTTAAATAACATTCCCTTTTTCATCCATTGTGGGGATTATAGTCGGTCGAGTGGCTTTTGGTGTGGATTTGGAAGTTATTTCCTATCCACAGTGGTGGCGACTTAGTCACCATTGTGGATGTTGATCTATGGTTGCAATGGCATTTTCAATTTCAGTCGTCTGAATATTTTTTATCTTGATATCATCTATGCATATTGGGTGTGCTAGCCATATATTTTTTTCTATGTAGTGGTTCAGCTATGGTGGGTGCGGCGGTCCATAAGCGGGTGTGTTGACTGTTGCGCTCACTATTAGCTTCACCACTCATCGTTATCCCTGGGATTTTAGTCTCGGTTCTGCATCTTCCCATAATTAAAATGGCGTTTGCAGCATCAACTGCCTGAGATTCAGACCGAGGCTTGGTTATGTGTGGTCATTATAAAGAGCAGTGCGTCAGTACGCCGCCTGTGCCCCAGGACAAAGTCAGACTTGTGACGAAACGCGCTGGGAGGAGCGACATGCAGACATCACTGCGCTGTTCACGTTCCGTTTGGACAGGCATTTGCATTGTTGCCGGCCGGCCTCATTTTTTATTTGAATTTCTTATACGTTTTGGAAGCTATAGTGCTTTTTATCAATAAACAACCATCTGGTTTTACCTATGGCGACTTTCCCTGCTTTTTTTTTCAATCAGAAGAGAGAGGGGGAGGGGCGAGGGAGGGACGGGCTCTGTGTCTGAATGGGCACAGGGAGCTGTGACTCGGCTTGGGTGCCCCCATAGCACAGTGCTTGCTGTGGGTGCACTGAACAGGAGGGAGGGGCCAGGAGCAGCGAAGAGGGACCCGAGAAGAGGAGGACCTGGGCTGCTCTGTGCAAAACCAACTGCACAGAGCAGGTCAGTATAACATGTTTGTTATTTTTAAAAAAATTTTAAATGAGACTTTACAATCACTTTAAGATAAAAAAACCTGCCTTTAGAACCACTTTAACCACCTGCTGCCCGCCCACTGTCATATGACGGCCGGACGAAGCAGCTGTTGTTCTGGGCTGCCATCATATGACGTGATTTCCTTCGCATGCACTAGTGGGCGCTCGCTGCACCGTCGCTGGGGACCCAATGCGCGTGCCCGTCGGCCGCGATGTCCGCCGGGCACCCGCGTTTGCCCAGTAACTGAGCAGGACCGTGGATCTATGTGTGTAAACACACAGATTCACGCCCTGTCAGAGTAGAGGAGACCGATGGTGTGTCCCTTGTACATAGGGACACCGATCGGTCACCTCCTCCAGTCAGTCCCCTCCCCCCACAATTAGAATCACTCCCAGGGCACACATTTAACCCCTCCATCACCCCCTAGTGTTAACCCCTTCCCTGCAAGCCACATTTACACAGTAAATCAATGCTTTTTTATAGCACGGATTGCTGTATAAATATGAATGGTCCCAAAAATGTGTCAAAAGTGTCCGATATGTCCGCCGCAATGTCGCAGTCACGATAAAAATCGCAGATCGCCGCCATTACTAGTAAAAAAAACTAAAAATGCTATAAATCTATCCCCTATTTTGTAGACACTATAACTTTTGCGCAAACCAATCAATATACACTTATTGCTTTTATTTTTTACCAAAAATATGTAGACGAATACGTATCGGCCTAAACTGAGGAAAAAAATTTGTTTAAAAAAATAAATAAAAAATTGGATATTTATTATAGCAAAAAGTAAAAAATATTGTGTTTTTTCAAACTTTTTTCAAACTTGTCCCTTTATAGCGCAAGAAATAAAAACCGCAGAGGTGATCAAATACCACCAAAAGAAAGCTCTATTTGTGGGAAAAAATGTTTTCCTGACTGAGGACCACATTAACAGTGAGAATTTTGTTTGTTCACATAAGAAAGGAGAAAATATTTTGATCATTTCCCTGCCCTTCGATTTGTCCCCATTCATCATAAAATGAACCACGCATGGCCAGCATCCTTCTGACAACTTGGTTTAAAACCAGAGACAATGCCCCTTTTTGTCCTTAAAGTGGAATTTTACCCATAACAACTAGATAAAAAAGAATGTTCTTTAGCATAAATTCCACATTAATAATGATGTTACCAAAATTAGTGTGTGCTGTAAATTACCTCCAACATTGCTCCTGTTTCTTCTTGCTGGAGGCTGCCATTTTGCTGAAGCCCAGAGCCCCTGAACAGCGGTAAATCATAAAGCGGAACTAAACCCATCTATTTAACCATTTCAAAAAAGTTACATTCCTGGAATGTCGGTATTGCCAACTGCCACATTTGCTTGTGTCCTCAACCAAACTTTTAAACCATCAAATGGCTGGTGCGATAACTGATCACATGTGCAGCACCATGGCAGTTGCAGATCAAACAGAAGCAGCTACCTTGGCTGTAAAGCATTTAATTTCACTTTAAAGGGGTTGTAAAGGTTTGATTTTTATTTTCTAAATAGGTTCCTTCAAGCAAGTGCATTGTTGGTTCACTTACCTTTTCCTTCGATTTCCCTTCTAAATGTTTTTTTCTTTGTTTTCTTTGTCTGAATTTCTCACTTCCTGTTCCTCCTCAGTAAGCTGTTCTGGCTGACTAAACACCGCTCGGATGATGGTGTGAAGTTTACCGAGGAGAAACAGGAAGTGAAAAATTCAAACAAAGAAAAAAAACATTTAGAAGGGAAATCGAAGGAAAAGGTAAGTGAACCAACAATGCACTAGCTTAACCACTTTCAGACCGGACCAATTTGCAGCCAAAGGACCAGGCCCCTTTTTGCGATTCGGCACTGCGTCGCTTTAACTGACAATTGCGCAGTCGTGCGACGTGGCTCCCAAACAAAATTGACGTCCTTTTTTTCCACAAATAGAGCTTTCTTTTGGTGGTATTTGATCGCCCCTGCGGTTTTTTATTTTTTTGCGCTATAGACAAAAAAGAGCGACAATTTTGAAAAAAAACGCATTCTTTTTTATTTTTTGCTATAAAATATATAAAAAAACATTTTTTTTTCCCTCAGTTTCGGCCGATACGTATTCTTCTACATATTTTTGGTAAAAAAAATCGCAATAAGCGATTATTGATTGGTTTGTGCAAAAGTTATAGCGTTTACAAGATAGGGATAGTTTTATAGCATTTTTATTAATATTTTTTTTTTATTAGTAATGGCGGCGATCAGCAATTTTTATTGTGACTGCGACATTATGGCGGACACATCGGACATTTTTGACACATTTTTGGGACCATTGTCATTTATACAGCAATCAATGCTATTTAAATGCATTGATTCCTGTATAAATGACACTGGCAGTGAAGGGGTTAACCAGGGGGTGGCAGTGTATAGGGTTAAGTATGCCTAGGGGTGTGTTTCTTACTGTGAGGGGGGCGTGGCTGTCAGCTAGTGAATGCTGATCTCTGCTCCAATCACAGGGAGCAGAGATCGCGTCACTAGTTGCTAGGCAGAACGGGGAGATGCTGTTTATTTCCGCATCTCCCCGTTCAGCCTTCCCGTGAGACGATCGCGGGTGTCCCTGCGGCGATCGAGTCCGCGGGACCCGCGACCGGCCTCACAGGTGTCCCGACCAGCGCGGGAACGCGCAGCTCCCGATGGCACGGACGGCATTAAGGAGGGACTTATATATACGCCCTCCTGCCTGTCCGTGCCATTCTGCCGACGTATATCGTCGTGCGCCGGTCGGGAACCGGTTAAAGGAACCTATTTAGAAAATAAAAAACAAACCTTTACAAACCCTTTAAGGCTGCCGGCAGATAGGCCTCTGAAAATTCGTCAGTGCCTAAAAATGGAGAGCAACTGAGCATGTGCAGAGCAGGGTGAGGCAGTGTATTACTGGATTTTACACAGTATAGGCACTTATTTTTAACGTTTTACATAGCTATACCTGCAAAAGGGGCCAGCCTGAAGTTATACATTTTCGGACTAAAGTTACACTTTAAAGCAAAAACCAAATAGAGGGGAGGTAGCAAGATGGAGGAGTTATTATGGGAATGTGGTTTCTTTTAACTTGTATACGTGTGTATAGAGGTGTGAATCTTTATATGAACTCAAAACAAGTTTGCTACATGACCCTGGTCTATTGTAGCTGATTAAATACCTCCTAACATGACGCAACAACCAGATAAACTTCACACCGCATGACTAGCTGTCAAGATAAAGACTGTAAAATCCTAGGAGAATTATACTCCATATAACACTCAAATACTATTACTCATTCCAGCATTCAAACCTTACCTGTAATCCCAGTCAGCAAAATGTAAAGAATACTTTTTTTTTTTTTTTTTTTGAGCCCGTGGTGCAGTGTGCAAAAACCAAACGCCAAATGAACCAATACACATAAAAAGTACACAGGGTGCATCAATGGCCCCCCTCCTTAAAATGTAATTTTACCCATAGCAACTTGATAAAAAAAAAAAGAATGTTCTTTAGCAAGGAACATACATTCCACAATAATAATTATGTTACTAAAATGAGTGTGTGATGTAAATTGCCCCCCAGCATTGTTCCTATTTCTTCTAGCTGGAGGCTGCCATTTTGCTGAAGCCCAGAGCCCCTGAGCAGCAGTAAATATTTAGGCTGTCAGCAGACTGCATTGAAATGGCACTGTGCCAACTCAATGCAATTAACTACTTCAGCCCCGGAAGATTTGGCTTCTGAATGACCGGGCCATTTTTTGCGATTCAGCACTGCGTCGCTTTAACTGACAATTGCGCGGTCGCGCGACGTTGTGCCCAAACAAAATTGACATCCTTTTTTTAGAGCTTTCTTTTGGTGGTATTTGATGACCTCTGCGGTTTTTATTTTTTGCGCTATAAACAAAAAAAGAGCGACAATTTTGAAAAAAAAAAAGCAATATTTTTTAGTTTTTAAAATAAGTGATGATTTTGCGCTATTGATTTCGCGAAATCATCACTTATTTTATGCTATTTGTGGGATTGTGTTCACCATTGGATTTTGCTGCTTTTTTAGGAATTTTATCTACACACAGCATTTGAGCTGGCACTTTATACTTTTTATATTTATACATTTTATATATATATTATTCACATATTTATTCTTTTTGTGCATAAGATCTAGTTTATTAACAGCGCGAAGGTCACCCACACTACATTTTTTAGTTTTTTCTATAATAAATATCCCCAAAAAAAAATATATAAAAAAACTTTTTTTTTCCTCAGTTTAGGCCGATACGTATTCTTCTACATATTTTTGTAGAAAAAAAAAATCACAATAAACGTATATTGATTGGTTTGCGCAAAAGTTATAGAGTCTACAAAACAGAGGTTAGTTTTATGGCATTTTTTTATTCTTTTTTTTTTTTATTAGTAATGGCGGCGATCTGCGTTTTTTATCGTGACTGCGACATTATGGCGTACACATCGGACACTTTCGACACTATTTTGGGACCATTGTCATTTATACAGCGATCAGTGCTATAAAAATGCACTGATTACTGTGTAAATGACACTGGCAGGGGGAAGGAGTTAACACTAGGGCGGTGATTAAGGGGTTAAGTGTGTCCTAAGGAGTGATTCCAACTGCGGGGGGGGGGGGGGGGTGGGCTACCACTGACATGACATCGATCACTGCTCCCGATGACAGGGAGTAGTAGATCCCTGTCATGTCACTAGGCAGAACGGGGAACTGCCTTGTTTGCATAGGAATCTCCCCGTTCTGCGGCTCCGTGACACGATCGCCGGGATACCGGCGGACATAGAGTCCGAGGGACCCGCGGGCACAGGCTTCGTTTGCAGGTAAGCGCCACATAATTATGCTTTTAATTTGCAGGGTTTGCACAGAGCAAAAGAGGAAGTAAAACCCATCGGGGTTGACTTCCTCTTTAAATGACAGTGATTGACCACTTGTGAATGTTTGGTAAAAGCCACATTCACTGATTTATGAATAGGCCCCTTATTACATGAAGGTGATTGTCCACCCAGGTGTCTGTGCACACTCCCTTCATTTGGTCACAACTGAAATCAATTTGTGCCTTTGCTCAGGTAGTTAATGAACACCAGCCAAATATAAAAATGTAGAACAGTTTTTAGAATGAGACAGATTTCCTCAAAGACAATCTAAAGTCTGCAGTACAATCCGATTGTACAACTGTGTAGTAGAGGGCCTGCTCGTTTGTATACACGTAATAAGCATCTTTCATAAGTGGACTTTTCAAGTTAGAAGTAAGATCATGTGTTGGCTGTAAGACACTTAACCACTTCAGCTCTGGAAGGTTTACCCTCCTTTATGACCAGGCCATTTTTTTTTGCGATACGGCACTATGTTACTCTAACTGACAATTGCGCGGTCGTGCGACGTTGTACCCAAATAAAATGTATATCCTTTTTTCCCCACAAATAAAGATTTCTTTTGGTGGTATTTGATCACCTCTGCGGTTTTTATTTTTTGCGCTATAAACAAAAATAGAACGACAATTTTGAAAAAAAAAAAAAAAAAAAAACAATATTTTAAAATTTTTGCTACAAAAAACAATATCCAAAAAAAAAAAAAAAAAAAAAAAAAAAATCGAAAATGTATTTATAAATTTAGGCCAATATGTATTATGCTACATATTTTTGGTAAAAAAAAAAAACATCCCAATAAGTGTATATCGAGATTTGCTTGCGCAAAAGTTATAGCGTCTACAAACTATGGGAGATATTTATGGAATTTTTATTTATTTATTTTTACTAGTAATGGCGGCGATCAGCGACTTATAGCGGGACTGCAACATTGCAGCGGACAAAATCAGACACCTTTGGGATGAATTAGAGCCGAGACTGGGAGCCAGGCCTTCTCGTCCAATATCGGTGCCTGACCTCACAAAGGCTCTTTAGGAAGATAGTCAAACCTTCCCATAGACACCCTCCTAAACCTTGTGGACAGCCTTCCCAGAAGAGTTGAAGCTGTTATAGCTGCAAAGGGTGGGCCAACTCAATATTGAACCCTACGGACTAAGACTGGGATGCCATTAAAGTTCATGTAAAGACAGGCGTCCCAATACTTTTGGTAATATAGTGTATTTATATATCGTTGATCATTAGGAATTACTTGGTTTACACATTAAATCACAAAGTCTAATTGGGGGTAGGTTCCCCAACTCTGGGTAGCACTCTACACAAAATAACTTGGAGACCCTTTCACCAGGAAATCCATTATAACACTAATCTTCTAATAAGATTAGATGTGCATTTATAAAGTAACTCCAACTTTAAAGTAAAAAAAAACTTTGTTGCAGATTTCTATCTGTTTCTGCTCTAAAGATAAGGCCTTGAGTAACTATGAATCTGCCCTCATTTCTGGCTTGTGCTAAAAACACAGCAAAACACACAACGTGTGACAAAACTACATGGCAAATGAGATTTAATGTAGAAAAATGTAAAGTAATGCATTTGGGTGGCAAAAATATGAATGCAATCTATACACTGGGGGGAGAACCTCTGGGGGAATCTAGGATGGAAAATGACTCTTCCTGGAGTAGTCAAAGCCAAGTCAAGCTAAGGCAAGTCCTCTAGAAAGTTCACAAGCATATTGCAGGTGAATACAAAATAATTTATGGAAAGGAAAAACACTAAGTAAGTTTTAAATACTTGATTTTTCTGCAATTTGTAAAGTTGGTGACAA